>JAOXOE010059801.1:0-32330 GCA_028565055.1 Phoeniculus purpureus | reverse complement strand
CCCTCTCAGTAAAGAACTTCTTTCTAACATCCAATCTAAACCTCCCCTGACGCAACTTGAGGCCATTTCCCCTCGTCGTATCATCACTGATTTGAGAGAAGAGACCAACATCAGCCTTGCTACAACCTCCTTTCAGGTAATTGTAGAGGGCAATAAGGTCTCCTCTCAGTCTTCTCTTCTTCATTCACTGTGCTCATGCTCATATCAGTAATGTTTTTATTGATCATCGAATTATAGAATATCCAGGGTTGGAAGGGACCTTGAAGATTATCTAGTTCCAACACCCCTGCACAGTCAGGGACACCTTCACTACCTCAGGTTACTCAGGGCTCCAGCCAACCTGGCCTTCAACACTTTCAGCAATGGAGCAGCCACCACATCCTTGGGCAACCTGTTCCAGCATCTCACTACTCTCACAGCAAAGAATTTGTTCCTCATGCCCAACTTCAATCTCCCCTCTTCAAGTCTGGAACCCTTTCTCCTTGTCCTCTCGCTACACCCCCATGTAAGGATCGATGGACATAACATATAAAAACATTCTTAAATACACATACAGACTCTTTTTATCAGAAAGAGGAAAAATATAAATACTTCTCTCTAGCCTAATCAACAGTTTAAAAAAATTGAACTATATTAAGAAACAAAATCTATGATAGCGGATCAAAATAATGAATTAATCATAAGGATGTTAGCTGATGATAACAAACTGGGAGCTACCACTGACACAATGGAGGGACAAGATCCCTTGCAGAGACCTAGATAGAATGCAGCATGTTAATAACGAATAATTATTAATAATGAATAATGAATAATTATTAACATGGAATTGTTTAGTTGAAAAGACCTTTAAAATCATCAAGTCCATCCATCAGCTAACCATATCAAGCCTGCCACTGCTAAACCATGGCCCTAAGCTCCATATTCACACAACTTTTAAGTACATCCACTGATGGTGATTCAACCACCCCCCTGGGTAGTCTATTCCAATTCATGGTGACCCTTTCAATAAAGACGATTTTCCCTAATGCCCAATCTAAATACCCTCTGGGGGAACATGAGGCCATTTCCTCTTCTCCTATCACTCATCACTTCTGAGAAGAGACCAACATCCACTTCTCCAGGCACTTGTAAAGAGCAATGAAGTCTCCCCTCAATCTGCATTTCTTCAGACTAAATTAAAAGGGAGGCTGAAGAGTGATTTCATAGCTCTCTACAGCTTCCAGCAAAAGGGAACTGGTGAGGGATGTGCTGATCTCTTCTCCCTGGCATCCACTGAAAGGATACGTAAGAATGGTTCAAACCTGTCCAAAGGGAAGTTTAAACTAGAGATTAAGAAGCATTTAATTACTAAGACGGTTGTCAAACACTGGAACACTTTTTCTAGACAGGTGGTAGTGTCAGTGTTTAAAAGGTACTTGACAGCATTAGCACTATAGTCTAACTTTAGAACATCCCCAAACTGGTCAAGCAGTTGGGCTAGATCATCAACACAGTGCTGGATTAATGGTTGAACTTGATGATTTTAAAGGTCTCTTCTCTTCCTGTCATAGTGTGATCTTCAACCACGGGGGATCCAAACCAGAGACCTTTGCTTGTAAAGCTTATGCTGTTTCCATGGACATGCAACAGCTGGATGTCCCTTCCCATAATCCTCTGTAACTCAGAAAATCATTGCCCTTGGTCTTCCAGACTCCATCTGGGTGTTTTCCAGCTAGCTACGGAGTGGACTCTCTCCTTCTCCCAGCACTTCATTTATGCATAATGATTGAAGAAAAACAATTCATCTTTATTTGTTTTCCCTTTCTCTCAATAGGGTGGGTTCTAGTTTTTGTGGTGTTATAGCTGGTTTTCCATACCAGGAGAGGTAAAAAAGTACTGGGGAAAGATGTGGTGCGAAAGGCTCTTGGACACAGGTTTTGTCTTTTAAAACCCTTTCTTTACTTTTCAGTTAATAAATCTCTTCTATTCACCTTATAATGACATATCTGGGTTTCTGCATTTTCAACCCTGAATGAATCTAATCAGCATGAAGTAAGCCAAACCACGATAAAAAGTTGGCACCCAATGTTTTGCAGATATCAGGGCTCAAACGACACAAAAATTCATGAGTCTGTTGCTATTACTGGCTGCACACCTCAGTATGCCACACTGGGTCTTGAATTCATGATTCTTTGAAGCTATTCTCTGGGCAACCTGATCTAGTTGAAGGTGATGCTGCTGACTACAGGGGTGTTGGACTAGATGCTACAGGTATGCATCAGTTCCTTTACGTCGTTTTATTCTCTCCTTTCAGATAGTTGTAGACAGCAATAAGGTCTCCCCTCAGCCTCCTTTTCTCCAGGCTAAATGACCCCAGTTCTCTCAGATGCTCCTCAGGAAAGTTGTGCTTTAGACACTTCTGCAGCAAAAATATTTTTGCAATATTTTTGTCATAGGCACAAACTAAGACTTAAGGATTATTATTAATCTATTAGTACATGTAACTAGTAATATTCATTAAAACTGTTGGTAAAAGTGTAAATGACAATGAAATTTAAGTGAAATAACTGAAATAAAAATTTGATGAGTGTACCTAAGGTACATTCTGACCTCCTACAGGCACATGAGGGCGAGTCCTGTCTGCTTGGAAAACAGCCACCATAAATAAATGACTAGTATAATAAATAGAATATGTCCCTTCTGATATCTACCCAAGGAGTCTTGCTGTCTGGACATAAAATATATGTCAAGCAGACTTTGAAGAAAACCTCATTCTTTTCTCTACTTTTAAATGATTTCTGGGTCAAAACTTTGACCTTCAAGTGTCAGACTTTGTTTCATGTGCCAGCCTTAAAGGAACAGCTTGTTTATCAGGTGACTCTGAAGTAGCTCATTATATTCCTCTCTCTTTTTTAACCCCCCTCCTCCTCGGTAATTATTTCCTGCTATAAAGATTTAGCGCTTCAGATAATCAGTATTAATTGGCATAGTTCACTTGATTTAAGTTGGACTATTCTTTTATCTCATTTCTTAACATACATTAGATTGCTGTCCATATTACTTTGATAATCCTAATGCAGAGTTTTTCGCATATTCCAAGGAAGAATTAATCAGCCCAAATCTTTTAAACCAAAATCCTGATCAAGATGATTTATGAAAGTATTAATGACCTGTTATTAACTGACAATCAGTGAGCTACACAGTCAGCCTTGGAGCCAGAAATCTGCTCGCTTTTGCTGTTTAGCTCCTCGTCAATCCCTATAATTGGCAGAATACAGACCACTACTAGTGCTACTGATCTTTTAGCCAGCTGTCCCAACATCCTGAAGTCTTACTTTATTGCCCTTCCTGTTGCTATCTTATCACTGCCTACCAGAAAAATCATTCATGAGAAGTAATCTGATGGTCAAACTAAGGTAGGGAGTTTTCTTTGTGCATTCTTAACCCTGGGCTCAGGAAGGCAGTAGACCTACCTCTGTAGTGGGTTCTAGTATGCATTCAGATCCTTCCGTTCCCTTCAGGAGTCGTCTATGACAATAAACAACCTATTTTTCTTTACTGAAGCTGTTTTAATGCAAGTTGTAGTCTGATTTAACCTTAATGACACCTCTAAACAAGGTCTGAAGCTGCACCAGGGAGGGTTACGTTAGATGTTAGGAAGCCCTTCCTCACAGAAAAGGTGATCGGACATTGGAATTGAATACCCAAGGTGGTGGTGGAGTCCCCATCCCTGGAGGTGTTTAAGGACAGACTGGCTGTGGCACTTACTGCCCTGGTCTCGCTATTGAGCTGAATGAGCTCAGAGGTCTTTTCCAGCCTCAATAATAATTCTGTGAAAAAAATCAGGAACCCTACTGTCCACTGACGTGTTCCACTGGACAGCTCTGATATCAGACCTGCTTCTTTTGGCAACAAGTGTGTATTTAGAAAGTATCCGATGAATTAATAGATCATAGATGTAACAGAACAACATGTTACTAAAGATTTTGTCTTCCCTTTGTCTTGTAACTGTAAGTTAACTCGTATTTTCATATTGATCACTTAAAGTCCAAGCATCACAAGCTCACATTTCAGTTTTGGTATATTCATATACGTATATATTCACATACACACAGAGTTTTGAGTAGTTATTGAAACGAAAGTGTATTAGTTTGAGATTTATATAGAAAAACAAAATCTTGCATCATTTGCTCTTTGATCAAAGCCTTTCCACTTTTGAAATAAACTCTGGGTATCTATTTGAAGTGCTGAACCTTATAAATATGAACTTTTTAAAAAAAGCCTTTCCTCCAAAGGTAAAATTTCACACAGACACTTACAGAAAGAAGTTTAAGTGGAGCACTCAACTCACATGTCCAGAAAACTGCCAAAGGCAATGTTTAAATGAGCAGCAGATTGGTGCTGTTTAAGTTCAATGGACACAGCATGTCACTTTGAGACACTTTCTTATCCTGTTAGTGGATTGATCAGAACAGAGTTCTGTTACTGGTTCTGCCATACAGGATAAATGACCTTCTCTGCCTTGTCAACCTGCCAGCATGGCTTGACCTATAATATAGACCTAACTTTTGCTCTGAGTAACTTTTAAGACATTGATTCCTCAAAGGAGAAGGGGATGTTACACCGTGGCTGTGATTGATTCTGAAAAAAACCCCACTGTCAGTTTAAGAAGACTCAGAAGCATTTTCTGACCCCTCAGTGGGGAAATAAAAGGTGTGAAAAACTTAAAAGCTTTTCTTCCAGTCTATTTAGTGGGCTTCAGTGCAGGCTGTTAGATGTCACATCAAGTGTTCTCAAATTTTGATCGCAGACACACTACCTCCCATCCAGGAAACAGTCCATTTCACATCGCCACAGAAATATGGACATCAGAGGACTGAGAAATATATCTTCTAAAAAACCAAGGTTAATCAGAACTTAACTACTGCATAGCAGAGCTTCCATTAGTGTATAATTTTTGTACTTTGTCTATTTTTCTATGTCTGTAACCTGTCTTTTGTAACGATATATGCATTCATTATAACTCACCCAAAGCCCGTCGAATTTACTTGTGTCACGTCAACATGGACAAAGGCACTGTTACAGTAAATATTTGAAAACATCACAGAATAACAGAACCACACAGAACATTAGGGATTGGAAGGGATTGCACAGCAGGATCACCTACATCAAGTAGCACAGGAACATGTCTAGGTGGATTTTAAATGTCTCCAGAGAGGGAGACTCTACAAATCCCTTGGGCAGCCCCTTCCAGTGCTCTGTCACCCTCACCTGCAGTTTAGAAGACTCAATACCTGTCTACAGGAATATCTGAAAGGAGGATCCAGGGAATTCTGGGCCTCTCATCTGAGCTCAGTGCCAGGAAAAGGTATAGAGCAGAAAGATAATCTTGAGTACCACCACACCCATCCACAACACAATCAGGTCCTGCTTGATGAATCTGATATCCTTCTATGACAAAATGGTAACTCACTAGATGCAAATCATCCCTCTGACAATATAGACTTCAACAGCCAAATTAATATGACTACAGCAGCACATATTTAGCTTAATGAATTGGTGTAGTAAAAATCATCATTTCTAATCCACTTTAAAGTAAAAACAGCCTTCCAAAATTGAATTTTTTGGTCTACTCCCCTGACCTGAGAGTGCATCATAATCTAATGTACGATTTCTTCATCCTGGGTTATTCCAGCATTGTATCTGTGAATGAACAGTACTATTACTCATCAGCTATTTGGTTCTACCTAGATTAAAAACAGTTTCCAGTTCTCTGGATTTTAAGCATCCGTTACTGTGCTCAATTATACTGAGGATGTTTTACAAGATTGCTCACTGTGAAAGTGGAATGCATCTTCTAAAAAAAGACAGTTTCTGAAGATAGACTAATTAATTTCCTTTATCTCTAGCTAGATTTCCAGGTGCTTTATTAATTCATTTGCAGCTAATCTTCCACTTGATGACTAAAAGTTCTGATGACTAAAAGGAGTTCATTACTGTGTTGAGTAACAGCAGAGTGAAAGGACTGTTAGTTTAATAATTTTAATTCTGTATTTCTATAATTATATTTCTGCACTAAGTTTGCAAGGCAAGGTTTTGAGAGTAGGGCAGAGGGGCTACAGAGGTGTCTTCTCTGAGCAAAAACCATAGCTGGGACCTAAACAGAACAGAATTAAATAGAAATAATAGAATAAAATAGAAAGACGGTTCAAGAAGAGTGTGGCCACCAGGACTAGGGATGTAATGCTCCCCTTGTACTAGGCACTGGTGAAGCCTCACCTCAAGTACTGAGACAGTTCTGGGTCCCTCACTTCAAGAAAGAGATTGAGGGGCCGCATAAGGTCAGATGAGAGCAGAGAGCCTGGTGAAGGGTCTAGAGCTAGGGTTGTTTAGATTGGAGGAGACTCAGGGGAGACCTTATCATTCTGTATTACTACCTGAAGGGTGGTTGTAGTCAGGTGGGGGTCAGGCTCTTCTCCCAGGGAACTAGCAAGAGAACAAGAGAGCGGGGCCTGAAGCTGCACCAGGGGAGGGTTAGGTTGGATGTTAGGAGGCCCTTCCTCATGGAAAGGGTGATCAGACTCTGGAATGGACTGTCCAGCGCAGTGATGGAGTCCTCATCCCTGGAGGTATTTAAGGACAGACTAGATGTGGCACTTAGCACTGCACCTGGCAGTCCTTTGTATGGGGAAGGAATCTGCAGAGTCTGACAACATGAGAAGTTTGCCTCCCTCAAGGACATGGAACTCGTTCTAAAATAATATGTTCAAATCAATCACAGAACCACACAGAACATTAGGAATTGGAAGGAACCTCGAAAGATCATCCAGCCCAATCCCCCTGCCAGAGCAGGATCCCCTTGATCAAGTCTCACTAGAATATGTCCTGCTGGCATAACCAATACTCAAGCACATGAATTCTCAAATACAATTATTTTAAAAGAAGTGTCTTGTCGGAAATAGATTTGTAATGCATGGCTCCTACTTTACTTTGCACTTGTTGGATGTTGCATAAGCAAACACTTGCCTCAACACTAAAGGAAGCCAAACATTTGCCCGGTTGAGTTCCAAAGTCATTATATCAAATAGTTTCAGGTTATGGCAATTGTTATCTGTTATCACCTGTCTCTGCTGCTTTTGTTAATATGTGGCTTGCAACAGAAATTAAGTGATATATTAAAAATAAAAATGAGACCTTTTTCATCAACAAACCATTAATCTGTGTTATGCTGTGAATTGTTTGTTTCAGTAAGGATGTCATTAGTTAAAAAAAAAAAATCACATTTATGGTGATGATGTGTATTCAAGGTATCTGAGAGTTACAAACAGAATTACTAACGTAGAGCAGAATCTCAGCTTTTAGGTTACTTATGTGAAATCACAGAATCATCATGGCAGGAAAGAAGCTCCAGGATCATCAAGTCATGCCCTCACCCCAACAGCTCCCTAGCCCCTACACCATGGCCTCAAGTGCTCTAACTACTTGGTTTTTTAATACCTCCAGAGATGGTGACTCCATCATCCCCCCGGGCAGCCTGTGCTAGTGCCCACCACTTTCTCAGGAAAGAACCTCTTCCTAAGATCCAATCTAAACCTTGCCTGACACAACTTGAGGCCATTCTCCTCATCCTATCATTAGTAATTTGAGAGAAGAGACCAGCACCAGCCTCACTGCAACCTACTTTTAGGGAGTTGTAGAAAGGAAGGTGGTCTTCTCTCTGCCTCCTCTTCTCCAGACTAAAGAACCCCAGTTCCCTCAGTTGTTCCTCATAGGGGGTGTTTTCATAGGGGATGTTTTCCAGACTTCTGCCCAGCCTCATCACCCTTTTCTGGACCCGCTCATCAGCTTTTCAGTACTTTGGACCAGTGACAATTTGTCAGCCTTATTGCAATTTACACAATTGAATTGAGCAGGGGAGGAAAAAACCCTCTCTATCCTTGATTTAATTTGTCTTCATTCTGGGTCATATTTGTTAAATGAGTGGACTAACATAAATTATATTGCTCCTTCTTCCACTAAGGAATTCAGAAATCAATACACAGAAGTCATCAAACTGAGACATAATTCATTGCAGCGTAACTTGAACCACAGGAGTAATTTTAGCTCTGAGAACAGAACGGTAATTTATTTAACAGTTAATGTCAAAGCCAAACCAGGAAACTCCATTAATGTGGATCTCAAATGTTTTATGTTCATTACTGTCATTACACTCAATGGATGGCATGTTTTTGCTCACAGCCACTTAAACAACTCCATTGCTACTGAAATTTACAAAATCCAGGAAAACCACAGGAGAAAATGTAACCATTGTTACATTGTTACATTGACTTCTTTTGTGTTTGCTTTGGGTTTGGTTTTGTCAGGCAACACAGTACTGGAATTTATGTTGTTGGTAGCAGCTGTCTAAACACCCAAAAGCAAACTTACAATCTAAACCAAGAGACTGAAAGTTTCCAAATATTAAGAAGCCACACTTAATTTTCCACTTATGTTTGAATGAAGTGTTCATAAACACTTCATAGCTAGCTATCTTCTGCCTTTCCAAGTTGGAATGATGCACTAAAGAAGTTAGCTGAGTCAGCCGACAGTAGTTGAAATGTAATTAAACATGAATCAATAAAGAGTAATAGCAGTTTTTCTAAAATTTAACCAATGTCTTTCTTTAATATTCAATTTAATTTTAATGAAAGTCTGATGAAGAGAGGCTGAGGGAGTTGGGGTTGTTCAGCCTGAAGAAGAGGAGATGCAGAGGGGATATTCTCCCTCTCCACAACTCCCCAAAAGGAGGAGTAGTCAGGTGGGGGTCAGGCTCTTCTCCCAGGGAACTAGCAACAGAACAAGAGAGCAGGGCCTGAAGCTGCACCAGGGAAGGGTTAGGTTGGATGTTAGGAAGCCCTTCCTCATGGAAAGTGTGATCAGACCCTGGAACGGACTGCCCACGGCATTGGTGGAGTCAGCATCCCTGGAGGAGTTTAAGGACAGAGTGGCTGTGGCCCTTACTGACCTGGTCTGGCTGATGTGGTGATGTTAGGTCATAGGTTGGGCTTGATTATCTCAGAGGTCTTTTCCAGCCTCAATAAGTCTGTGATTTCCAGTCTTACACTGATCAGAATTACATTGTAAATACATTTTTAATCTAATTTTTAAATACGTATGGAGTTCATATTACAATGTAACATTCAATGCAAATTGATGAACTGCACATCATTAAATTCTGTTGTAAATTAAAAAAGTCCCATCAATTTACTGCCAGAGAGTTAATTTTTATCTGAAGCCATGCCTTATGAAGTTAAACATAAAGCAGCTAATAGGAAGCTACCTTAAAAAATACCAGGAAACTGCATGTATTGTTGTGTATTCTCATAAGAGGCCACCAGATTTTTCTGACAATGTTAATTATCTGTTTAATTCTGCTTGGAAAAAAATCTTTCTTTTACAATACAGGCTTCATGTTCGCTAGGGAGAGAAGCAGAAGTTGCTGAAGAGTGTTATGGGATGCTCAAAAAGGAAATTCTCAGTATCTGCCTCTGATATCTTAAGGTAGATTAAATAATACACTCAGCAAGCTGATGTCTAGAAGTAGGTTGGTGGCTCCTATTTAAAACATTTGCATGAAAAGTATTTAAGTATTTTTTTTCTTTGAACTAGAAGACAAATTTCTAAAATAAATAATCTAGCATACATGAGGAAGGAAGATTCAAAGAGGAGGCTAAGAGAAGACTTTATACATCTCTACAACTCCCTAAAAGTAGGTTGCAGTGAGGCTGGTGCTGGTCTCTTCGCTCAAATTGCTAATGATGGAATGAGGGGAAATGGTCTCAAGCTGTGTCAGGCGAGGTTTAGACTGGATCTAGGAAGAGGTTCTTTCCTGGTAGAGTGATTGGGCACTAGCACAGGCTGCCCAGGGAGGTGGTGGAGTCACCGTCCCTGGAGGTGTTTAAAAACACAAGTAGCTAGAGCACTTGAGGCCATGGTGTAGGGGTTAGGGAGCTGTTGGGATGACTTGATGATCCTGGAGGTCCCTTCTAGCCATGATGATTCTATGACTCTCCACTCCTTATTACATGAAAGACGAACTAACTTTAAGCAATTTTAACATTCCAGTTGAGAGGATTTAGAGTACAAAAAGATATGTTAAGTTAGTACCATACAAATAAATTCTCAGCATGTGATGTCACTTATCTAAATCTCGCTATGGTATGCTTTTTACAATTTCACTAGTAAATATGCAGGACTTGAGTGCAGGTAGCTGTTTAGCACCTTCTGAATTACATTTGCATATCAGAGCCATTTCGTTTGAAAATAAACAAGTATTTAGCATAAAAGCCTTTTTTTTTTTGGATCCTCTGTTCAAGAATTCAAAATCCATTCTATTAAAGTACTGTCACAACTAATTTATCGTCAAAAAAATCGTTGTAAACTCAGAATTGAATTACTTTTATATAACATACAGTAATGACATCCCAACTTTTTAATAAGTAAGGTTTAGTAATTACGTACATTTCAGGTTTTATGTCTGAATATTATTTGTTTTCGGTCTTGGAAATTCCCCGGGGTTCTATAATTGTCTCTATAGAACAGCAATCTAGTGTGAAAAGGGCTCGCAATTTCTTCCGAAAGAATGAAATATTTTGACTATGGCAAAGAATCATGGGCTTCATTAACAGCTTTTCTGCTACTTTTTAGTGGTTTAAGTCTGCTTGTGACTGCATGGTTGAGGAAACAAAAGACATATTGTAGAATGTGTTTTGTACCTTTTGTGGAACCACCAGAGTAATTTTTCAACTGAAATTGTAGCTTCTAGGGTTGTTTGGGGATTTGAGGGTTTTTTTTAATTAGTTTGATAAGAATTTACAAATTACTCAACTAAGAGGAATATTCTGTTTGCCAATGGTTTAATATGTAATTAAAAAATAAAGCTTTTCCCAGTTTACATGCTTCAAATAATTTCAGCACAAGACTGACTTTCTTTACCAGCCTTATCTTTTAAAAGTATACCCATGGAAACATTGTTTTGTAAGCCTCCAAAATCTATGAGTCCTACAGGACTACTTTTTCTATTTGCTCTCTTGCAAGCCATATGTTGTGTACACCAGCACCACACAGTTGGGAAGTGAGACTTCTCTAAAAACATAGAATATTGCATAAGAACCGAAACACTCTCCCCATACTGGGCACTGGTGAGGCTTCACCTTCAGTACTGGAGGCAGTGCTGGGCCCCTCACTTCAAGAAAGAGATTGAGGGGCTGGAGAAGGTCCAGAGTAGCAATGTGGCTGGGGAAGGGACTGGAGGGTAAGTCTGACGAGGAGAGGCTGAGGAAGCTGGGGTTCTTCAGTCTGGAGGAGACCTCCTCCCTCTCTACAACTACCTGAAAGCAAGTTGCAGTCAGGTGGGGGGGGTCAAGCTCTTTTCCCAGGCAAGCAGCAACAAGACAAGAGGGCAGGGCCTGAAGCTGCACTAGAGGAGCATTAGGTACAGATCAAGAAGCCCTTTCTCATGGAAAGGGTGATCAGATCCTGGAATGGACTGTCCAGGGCAGTGGTGGCATCCCCATCCCTAGAGGTGTTTAATGACAGATTGGATGTGGCACTTAGTGCCCTGGCCTGGCTGATGTGGTGATGTTAAGTTCTGGGCTGGGCTGGATGATCTCAGAGGTCTTTTCTAGACTCAATAACTCTGATTTCTGAGGCAATGCTCTATAATACTGAAATTCTGTTTAGATTTTTACTGACTTAAAATTCCGTGGATACAATCTAATTTAAAACACTTGATTCATTTAATTAATTGTTACAAGTACCATTAAAGTAATTTATCCTATGAATAAGACTATTTGTATTACAGACTGGTAGGAACATATATGCACACTAAATTTTAATCCAGTTTGGGACAAAAAACTTTGTTCAAGAAATGAAAACTCAGAACTTCATTTCACTGGGTTGAAGTAGAGCATGTTTGTAAATAAATGTGTAAGTTAAGAACATAAGTCTATCATTAGTGTGACTTCATTAATGATACATTTGGTGTGCACTTGTGGTAATACGGAACCAGACAAAACTTAAACGAAGCACAGTTATTCACTGTATCCTTTCTGTTGACCCTGTGGTAGAGGCACTACCTATGGAACCATTCAAGGGCAGGTTGTATGGGGCTCTGATCAACCCAATCTAGTTGAACATGTCCCTGCTTACTGCAGGACCTTTAAAGGTCCTTTCTAACCCAACACATTCTATTATTCTACAATTCTTTAGTTGTTCTGTAAGCATGTATTTTTCTTTTGACACATTGAGAAGAATTTTTCTGTCTAAAGTAGGAGTTTCTAAAGGAATACAGAGATATGAATTAGAAGTTAGATTGAACTTAGTCAATGTTATGAAAAATTTATACAGAGTAGCAAGAATTGCTAAGTTTTGGCATCAAACATAAGATTCTATGATAGCTGAATTCTCCATTTTGTAAAGAGAATGGCCTTAAAAGCTTCTAGATATTGCCTATTTTAGACAAAAGAGTTAGGTGGACTTAATATAGATTAAGAATAATAACTTAAAAAGGATTATAACTTATAAAGAATTAAAATCTCCAATTTTCTTGTTTGCATGGATTAGCTATCTTATTGAATAATGGTCTACTTGACTCTACTGACCTTTTTAACGATAAGAAATTAAAAGATGTAAAATACAAGTCAGAATACCTGAGGAGTGGGTGAAGGAGACATAGAGATGGAGTGTTGGATTAGCTAAGCAGGGTCAGGCCTGGTTTGTACTTGGGTGGGAGACAGTCTGGGTTCACCAGGTGCTGTAGGCTTAACCTGCTCCAGCAGAGAGACTTAGATGATTTTTTTGAGGTCCCTTCCAGTCTGTAACATTCTGTGATTCTGTGATTTGACCCTACATCTGAAGGTCAGTCCTCCATCTCACAGAGCTTTTAACTCTTTAAACCTGTGTTAGAACAGGGACTCCACAGTCCATTCTATCCCACTTCAGTTAGTACAATTATATTGTTACCTCAGAAAGAAAACCAATTATAATGATTTCCTTCTCAAGAAAGTGAGCATTTACCTAACTCATGAAATTTGGATTAGAGACTGGAAGCAGTTCAGCCACGTCTCCTTTCCTGAAAAATTGTATTTTGCAACAAAGAAGGCTGCCAGATCTATTATTTAAGGAAGATCAATGAGCCAACGTGTAACATAGTTATTAGAGCCAGACCACTAATTGGCAAACTTGAAAAGTAAGCTGGGTATGTTAGAAAGTATGCTTTGCTCAGCAGAAGAACAGAAACGTGTAGCATATTTGCTACTAGGTCTGAAAAGAGCAAAGAATGAGAGGTTAAACATGAGGGGTTACTTAGATTTAAATAAAGGCTGTACAGTAACAAAGAAAATGAGCCTAGGAGAAAGTGGTGTGGGTGGCAGGTCTGTAGTTTGTTTTATATCTTCATATTCTATAACCCAACTGTCTTTTAACAGTAAATTACTTGTTTTTTCCAAACTCAAGTCTGTCTTTTCTTGTTGTAGAATCATAGAATCACCATGGCTACAAAGCACCTCCAGGATCATCAAGTCCAGCCCTCATCCCAACATCTCCGTAACCCCTAGACCATGGCCTGAAGTGCTCTAGGTACTTGGTTTTTAAACACATCCAGGGATGGTGACTCTACCACTTTCCTGGGCAGCCTGTCATGGTAAAGGGTTAGTGAACTCCCTGCCTTTATCTCACCCCATGAGGATTTTTTTCATCTACATCTCACATCTTATTGAGGAGGAGAAATAAAATAGCAGCTGGATATGAGGGAAGCCAGCCAGTGTTATCCAACTACATTGGCGAAAAAGATGTTAACAGACTGAAAGGAATAAAAGACTTCTAACCATTGGGAAAATGCTTGTGATTCTTCAGAAGAGATTTTCCTTTGGCTGAAATAAGCAAAACTCTCTAACATGTTGTCTTGGTGACAAATCTTTGTCAAAACATGTCACAACGTGCATGGAAGTGAAACAGGATGAAGAATGCTTCTTTATATTTCTGAAGCATCTGATCTTACTAAATGAATTACTTCATAGGTGAGTGAAAACAGCTTTCCCAGTTCCAGAATGGACTTGGAAGCTATGGTAAAAATGTTCATGATTGTCTTGAGATTCAGCTCCTTTAAAAGGTTGTGATACACAGCTCTCACAATGCATTAGAGATTGATCATTCTGTTCTGATAGTCTTTAAAAGTGCCAGATTAGTATGACTAACCTGTTTCTTTAGAAAAATGTTCATGAGTTATTCCTAATCTTAAACACTACTTACAAGACATAATGGGATATTTTCTCACAAGTATGTAAATTCACAGAATCATTGAGTCTAGAAAAGACCTCTGAGATTATCCAGCCCAGCCCATGACCTAATATCACCACATAGGCCAGACCAGGGCACTAAGGGCCACATTCAGTCTGTCCTTAAACATCCCCAGGGATGGTGACTCCACCACTTACCTGGGCAGTCCATTCCAGTATCTAATCACTGTTTCCTAACATCCAACCTAACACTCCCCTGGTGCAGCTTCAGGCCCTGCCCTCTCTCCTGGTGCTAGTCATCTGGGAGAAGAGCCTGATTCCCACCTGTCTATAACTTCCAATTTAAGTACCTCACTGTGTTGAAGAACAAAGTGGTTTTCTTTACCACCTTCTGAAAACTGATGTAAGATAGTGACTGAATATTAATTAATCACACTTCTGTACAGAATATTTCAGAAAAATAGTAGCAAGCAGGCACTTTTATTCCTAATATTCCCAGAATCACTGAATTATTGAGGGTGGAAAAGACCTTTGAGATCATTCAGTCCAGCCCATGATCTAACATCATCACATCAGCCAGACCACAATACTAAGAGCCACAGCCAATCTGTCCTTAAACACTTCCCGGGATGGGGACTCCACCACTTCCCTGAACAAGGGGAAAAAAGCCTTTAATGAACTTTAAAAATTATATATTGCTTGTAAGAAATTACATATGACAGATCACACAGTGGCCTGCGTTTGTCAATTCATATTGCCATTGCCTTACATTGTCAAGAGAATAATTTAGTAGTTTCTATTCACTTCCCTTAATTTCTTTCCAAGTGTTTTTTTGTTTGTCTAAAATTCAGCAGTGTCAAAATTAAACTTGGTCAAATATTTAGGAGGTTTCTGTCGAGGTTAAAATATAAATAAACTAGAAAGATTTGTTTGAGCTATAAAAGATAGATATTTTTAACTTACTATATATGGTAGATAATTTATTTAAATATTCTACTAATCATAGAATTGTTAGGAATTGGAAGGGACGTCAAAAGATCATCTAGTCCAATCCCGCTGCCACAGCAGAATCATAAATATAGAATATTTATTTAAATGTCTTACAAAATTAAAAAAATGAAGTATGGAAGAATTTAAGATTTTATTGAGACAGTAAACTCCAAACTATATTAAGGAGAACAAGAGGAATATGTTTAGTAAGGCTATTGAAAAGCTTTTATGATATCCATTTGACTACAAATAAACCACAGAGGCATCAGTGGAAAATAATGGCATTTCCAGAAGCCATCAAGTGAAAAACTACACTATGTATTTATCTCAGAGTACTTATTTTACACTGCTTGCATGAAGGGGTTCATTAAAATGAGCTTTAATTGGTGATACAGGAATTTATGATAGGCACTGAGGGATGAAGCATCTAAAAGTGAAAGCTGGTAAACAATACAATAAATCGTTTAGGGAGTTTCTATTCCTTGTGATCTTTTGAAAGCAATTTTGATAAATGCTTCCCAGGTATAGCAATATCTATACACAAACTTATTTGGATAATGGAATCAAGAAAATCAGGTTGTGTTTCTTCTTCCTCCTCTCCCTCAGTGTTTTATATTAAGGGATCCTCTGGCTATTTGCAAGTAAATAATCTAGCGCATGTCTGTGTGTCCTGTTTGCCTGGTTTTTGTTTCATTATTCTTTTTTTCCCTGGAGAGTAGACAGATTTCATATCGTATGATTGCTGCTATAGTGGAAACATTATTCTAAAATAAAACAATAGGAAATAATTTTTTCTTGTGAGGGTGCTGAGATGCTGGAACAAGATGCTCACGAAGTTGTGGCTGCCCCATCCCTGGAATGTTGAAGGCCAGATTGGACGAGAACCTGAGTAACCTGATCTAGTGAAGATGTCTCTGCCTGCGCAGGGGTGTTGGAACTAGATGATCTTTAAGGTCTGTTTCAAGGTTCCTGGTCACTCTATGCTGACTTGTTTCCTGGCCATGTATCTTTGGCAGATATTATCAGATATTAAGAATAATGTCTAATTATAAATACATCTGGAAAGAGAGTCATAATGAAAAGTGTTTTGTACCACATATTTCAGGTGATGAATGAAAATAAATAGGTGCCTAGAGACCCTTGTTTCACCTATCTGACTAAGGAAGAACCTTACACAAATAATTTAAGCATTATGTCTGACTCTTAAGATAGCTGAGATTACTACAAATACATAATATTTTGTTTCTTCATAAGATAAAATGGACTATTACTTCTTCGGTTTCATATTTTTTTCTTTTCTTTCTGAAGTCTCAAGAAGGGTGGTCAAAAACAATACCCAAGACAAATCAAAGTGATTTCCTTTACAGGAAAACAGATTGTGAATGAGTTTAGATACAAACGTTACAATTTATGTGCAAAATTAATTATTTTCTTTTAAATTAATGATTTTTCCATGAAGATTGCTGAACAGGATATCTCTCCCTTGGCTAACTTGAATAGCAAACTTTAATCTCTGTACCACTCTATAAGTCATGAATAAAATACTAGTAACTATATAATAATGAAGAAGTAGACCAGATACTGATGAGAAGTGAGATGCTAGACATTCAGCAGTTTAAATGCACTGCTTTCCAGGTTTTCAGTACTAATTTTCATGTCTATCTGCATAGATTTTTTTGAAATCAATTACGAAGTTGTGCATGTGAGAAAGTCATTTATTATGAATAAAAGGCAAGAAATTTATACCCAGAAGAATTAGTGATGGAGCAGAAAAATAGCAGAATGCCTAGAAATAAAATTAGACAAGAGTTTTAGTTATTTGCCACCTTATAGCTACTAGAAAAAAGAATGTTATCCAAACACAGTAAAATTTAACAGTCATTTATATTAACTATCAAATGGTCTGCCATATAAATTCCTGCAGTTAGTAATTAATTTATTATCAACAATGATCAAAAGGCACAAATTAATTTCTCTCATATTTTCTTATACTGAGAGAGAAAAAACCAACATTTTTTGTTATAATGGGAGGAAGGAGGAATTTATTTGTCCTAACACCAACCATGTGATAATTTAGCTAACTTCAGCAGAGTTTTTGGACTGCTTTAAGTTAGAAGATACCCTCAATGGTTCTCATAGTGTCAGGTGGATCATCTGGGAGGCTTGAGTTATTGAAATTAGATGCCTAAAATTTTAATTAACTCAGATCAATCTTACTTTAAAAATGAAACAAATGTAATGACTAAATGTCTTCCTATATAACTTAATTAAGTTATCATTAGTTATTTATTAATATTGTGTTTCTTCCTCCTCTCCTTTCAATTTATTGTTAAAGGATTACCTGACTATTTGCAAGTAAACAATCTATCACATGTCTGTGTGTCCTGTTCAACAATTAAAGACTCGAACACCAACCCCTTTGTCTGTTACTTCTTGATAGTCAGCTAAAAATGAAAGCTACTGATGCAGATTTTCTGAAAGATTACTGACAATAAATAGGTATGAGCTCATTAAGTGCCAGTAGAGAGGACATGGCCAGGTTTTGGTAAAGGGATATTACAGGGATGACAAGTGAGAAGCAGCCAGGGGCTATACTGGCAAACAGTCAGTTTGAGCCAGCTCCACAATGGATTTACCAGCGAACACAGCAGAATCACAGACTGTTAGAGATTGGAAGTGACCTTGAAAAATCATCCAGTCTAATCCACCATGAAAACGCACTGAGAAGTTCTTGCCTACAGAAGACAATTTCAATGCTCCTCTATTGAGTTAACTCTCTTACTATATGAATATTTATGGACCACTATTAAATAAATCATTGAATTACTTCAGGTTAGTGGCAGTACTTTTTTAAAGTTAGGTTTTGCTCAGGTCATTTTAGTAATATATGATGTAATTAATACAGTTGTTGACAGTTAAAAGACAGGAAATTGTCACTTAGAAAGGAGCATTGGAGATGGGAGGGAGACCAGAAATGTCTGAGAGTTCTTTTGCTGGAAGGTTTCTTTAAACATCAGGATCTGTAACTTCAGCAGGTGCTTTAGCTTCAACTCATGAACATCTTCGTATGTAGTATCACAAGCTTATTATGAGATCTATACAAACATCTCATATTTAAAAGTATGTGTGTCATCATGCCCTTCCAACAGGACATACTCATTTTGACTTCTAGATTTGAAGAATGATATCCAGAGATTATTAAAAAAAATAAATTCACAGAACCATAGAATTATTGAGGTAGAAAAATACCTCCGAGATCATCAAGACCAGACTATGACCTAACACCAAATTTCACACACACAGAATCACAAAGAACATCAGGGATTGGAAGGGACCTCAAAAGATCATTCAGTCCAACCACCTCTCCACAGCAGCATCACCTAGATCCAATCACACAGGAATATGTTTAGGCAGGTTTTAAATGTCTCCAGAGAAGAAGACTCCACAACCTCCCCGGGGCAGCACATTCCAGTGCTCTGTCACCCTCACTGTGAATAAGTTCCTTCTCATATTTACGTGGAACATCCTATGTTCCAGCTTACACCCATTGCCCCTTGTCCTATCATTACATGCCACTGAGCAGAGCCTGGCTCCATCCTCCTGACACTCACTCTTTCCATCTTTACCCACATTAATGGAGTCACTCCTCAGTCTCAACTTTTCCAATCTCAAGACACAGTTGCCTCAACCTTTTCTCATCAGGGAGATGTTCTGCTCACTTTATCATCTTCATGGCTCTACACTGGACTCTCTCAAGCAGCTCTGTGTCCTTCTGGAACTGAGGGACCCAGAACTGGACACAATAGTCAAGATGTGGCCTCACCAGGGTAGAGTAGAGGGGGAGGAGAACCTCTTATGATCCACTAACCATCCCTTCTAATCCACCCCAGGATGTCTGTGGCCTTCTTGGCCACAAGTGCACAGTGCTGGCTCATGATCATCATGCTGTCCATCAGAACTCCCAGGTCCATTCTCCTACGGCACTCTCTAAGAGAAATTATAAATCAAACTTTTTCTTCCAATAATCTTATGGTCATTATTAGACTCTCAGACATTTATAAAACCATTTACATACAGCTGAGAATGTTCGATACATCTTCCACTGGAATTACAATCTCATTTAAACTTTTTAGAAATCTAAAGGTATCTTCTAAACAACACATGACTTGGCTGATCCTCTTCTATTTTAGAAAATGGTATTCCCCGTTTTTGCCTTTTCCTTTCCATGTGGAACAGTCATATTCTGATGAGAAAGCATAACTGCAACTTAAACAGTTTTGATAGTGTTGTGCAATTTCAGTTACAAACTTTTAATCGATATTATAAACTTGTTATGAAAGTGCAGCTTGTTTATGGATCTGCTCTCTTTCCTACCCTTACTTCTCCTCCTTCCTCTATTTTTTTTTCCTTTTGTGTTTTTCCAACATCCTGAACCTAAAATAAGTTCTTTCTCATTTCAGATAAGAATTAGATGAATAGCACAGGTATCACCGTGGAAGGTAAAAGAGGAAAATATTTATCTTAAATATGTTTATCCCCCTGGCAAGAACAGAGCAGTAGATAATGTTTTCCAAAGGTGATAAGAGGAATACTATCTCATTGATGGATTTCACCTATGGAAGTACAAACATTCACTAGAGCAAAACAAGTGTACACCATCATCTGAGTGGGACTGTCATGAATCACAGAACATTACAGATTTGAAGGGAACTCAAAAGACCATCTAGTCCAACCCTCCTAATAAACTTCTTGAGTTCAATCCAAAGTACCATTGACCCAACAGGAAATCCCCACAAAAGTGTCATTCTAAAAAATAAGCCAAAAAGTGAAGAAAGTGCTGTGCTTAGTTTATATATTTATGCTTATTCTTACTTTTCTGGGTTAAAAGTCAAATACTAACTTACAAAAGCATTTCAAAAGAACCTTCAGTAAATTCAGTATCATCATAAAAACTTGCAAGGAATAGTGGAGAAATTAATTAAAGCCTAAGGGATACAGAAATCACTGTGTGCAAATATGTAATTATTACAAGCTTTTATAAAAATCCAAGTCATGCATTCTGTTTCCCTTGTAATTGCAAAAGAGTTAAACCTCATCCCACTGGCCTCTGCTTATTGACCCAGCCTATACAGATCTCTCTGCAGCATCATCCTACCCTCCAGCAGATCAACACTTCCCCCAACTTGGTGTCATCTGCAAATCTTATAAATATAGGCGTGATCCCCTCATCCAGGTCATCAATATTCAGATCAATTCACTGATGCTCCAGATTTATATAAATTTTTCACTTTCTTCATGTAGTGGAGAATGTGCAAAAGGACAAACTCAAAACTCTCTAAAGCACTTGAAAAGGGAAAGCACAGATGTTAACAGCCTTCAACCACGCAAGTTTATGTATGGAACAGTATTACAATACATCTCCCAAACTGAGGCCACAATTCTTCTACAGCTTCTGCTTTTGGGGCATTTTGGGTACTTGCAGTCCTGAAACAATAGCATCTGAAGGCCTCAGCAAGCTATCTGGTGCCAAAGCCGATTAACCCTTAACTTGCCAAGTTTTTCAAGATCATTCAGTCTGGAAGACCTCTACTAAAAACAATCTCCGCAAGAAAACACCTTAATATAGTCTCAATGGCCTCACACTGATTATCAACAGACAGAAAACCACGAAGCAAGCCTCATGTGAAAGAAGCCAACTCTTTGACATTTAATTATGCCCTTCAGATATTTTATGACCATAGATCTTTTCAACCTTTTTAAGAGGCCGACATGTGCAGTTACCTTGAAGTGTCACCAAAACTACATTTAGGTCAAACACCAGCATTCTGAATCTGCTTAGATTTGCAAGAAATGGGGGGTTGTATTATCCTCAGTTTTCAATTATAGAATGAGGTTCAATTATCACTTTATGATTTTCTGAAATACTGATGTCCCCAGTCCCAAATTCAATGGGAACACATTGGCAAAGCAAATCCATAAAAACCATATGTCTTATTCAAAGTAAAAATAGTGAGGCTGTGTAATACAGCATCTTGTCTTTTAGATTACTAAGGACACTGCGAAACTCATGTAATGAATTTTAGCACAAGTCCATGAATCGAGGGTTTAGCACACCATTTCCAGTTCAAGTCTATTCCTAAGTGAAATTGATCAAAAAATACTTCATTGAGGAAAAAAAAGGAGACAAAATCTCTCAATATAATTTACATTCAGCTTATAGTCCAAATACATATTATGGTAATTTATCTTTCTGACAAATGAAATGTTTCATATGAATCTAATTATCAGATGACTGCAGTAATTCTGCAGTACCCTTAACAAGGAGAAATGGGAATTAAAACTTCATATTGCATTATGGTCTTGTTGAACACTTCATTTTTCATAAAAGGAAAAAAACCTTTTAAACACAGGAGAGAATTAAGTTCTTGTCTCACTAAACAGTCCTGATAAGCTCATAAATATTTCATATTTCTCTTCCTAAAAAGAAAACCAACCAGTTGACAAAACCACTGTTTCCCTACAGTGTTCCATGCAGAACACAAACTATTTTGTTGTTTTTTTAAAATTTATAAAAAGAATAATTACTTATTATTTTATTAAGATATTGAATATGTGTTGCTTTCTTCTTGAAGTTTTTCATTATCCATTTGAAACATAGAGGCTCTTTTCTGACACTTTATGACACACAGAAATTATCTTGTACTTGTATCTTCATTGAGAAATGAAGAACAGGGACTAGCAGTTTTCTCTGTCCAAAAGAGGACAAAAGAGGAATGGTGTGAAAGCAAATACTCAAGTGTAGGTATCAGCAACCTGTATTCGTATTTGTGATGCACAATGGAGATGCCAGCTGCCAAGATGTTTCTGGTTCTCCTCCATGGGCAGAGACACCTCTTACTAGACCCAGACTGCCCAGTGCCTCACCTAGAATCACAGAACATTAGGGATTGGAAGGGACCTTGAAAGATCAGCTAACCCAATCCCCCTGCCACCACAGGATCACCGAGATCAAGTTGCACAGTAACACATCTAGGTGGGTTTTAAACATCTCCAGAGAAGGAGACTCCACAACCCCCCTGGGTAACCTGTTCCAGTGCTCTGTCACCCTCATTGTGAAGAAGTTCCTTATCACATAGATGTGAAATCTCCTTTGTTCCAGCTTACACCCATTGACCCTTGTCTTACCATTGGATGCCACTGAGCAGAGCCTGGCTCCATTCTTCTGACACCAGCCCTTACCATATTTATAAATATTAAATACTATCCTCACTTTTCCGGGATACTTGTTCCACTGCCCCACCACTCCCATATTGAGGAATTTCTTCCTAAGATCCAATTTAAATCTCCCTTCTTTTATCTGGAAAACACTTCTTGTCCTATTACAAGAGTTAGTCATACAAAGTCCCTCTCCAGCTTTCCTGTAGGTCCCCTTCAGGTACTGGAAGGCTGCTTAAGGCACCCCCTGAGCCTTCTCTTCTCCAGGCTGAACAGCTCCAATTACCTAAGTCTGTCCTCATAGGAGAGATGTTCCAGACCTCTGGCCATCCTTGTGGCCCTCCCCTGGACTTTCTCCAAAAGTTCCATATTCTTCTTGTGATGGGGACTCCAAAACTGGACACAATACTCTGGGTGGGGTCTGATGAGAAGCCATTGTCATAAATTTGAATGATGAATATCTGGAGACAAGCATTTCTAACTGCATCCACCTTAGTGATAGACTTCAAAAATTGCATTTCTACAGGTAAAGGTATGTTGATGTAGCTAAAGAAAAAACATTAATGAACCCTAGGAATGTGATGTTCATGGTCAGTAATCAGTAGCAATGGGATCAACAACTTAGTATGAAAAGAGTAAAGGAAGCTGAAGTAGATTTGGATTCCTTATTGGGGTTTTTTTTTGGAAAAATTTTGAAATATTTAAGGAACTGAAATCAAAGTAAGGTGCTTGAAACAGAGCAAACGCTCAAAAGATTCCTATTGTCTTTAACTATCTAATTAAAATAAAATAAAAATATTCTAATGGTTTCCTCCATGTGTTGAAATAACAATCAGAATCTGTTGTGATGTTTTATTATGTTCCTGTATGACTTGGACTGGGTGATCCTGCTCTGGCAGGAGGACTAGAAGATAAGATCTTTTGAGGTGCCTTCCAATCCCTAATGTTCTGTGATTATTGCCACAGCAATTCTGCTTTCTCCTCAGAATGGTTTCTTCTTCCAAATTGCTTAGAAGGCTGTGAAACACAGCTATTCTTTTACTTCTATCTCCTTCCTGGAGTTTCACGGAGGCTCTGGGACTAGTAGTGGGGAAAAAGAAATGTGGAGTTAAACTGTAATGGTGAATATGGTAGTGCTAACACTCCACATTTAAAAAAAATATCAGGTAAGGAGGTACTTATTTATTTGCAAATATATAAGCATCCTATTTAACATAATCATATCTAAACCATGATGTGATGCATTCTTCAAAGAGAAAACAGCATTTGTAGAAATTATTATATACAATTTACTACTGATTCGCATCTCCTATTATATTTCACTTTGATTTAAAATTAAATGACAAACATTTTAGAGTGCAAATTAATCTAGATTTAAGAACAGACTTTCATTCCTATTCCTAAGGCTACTATAAATTGAATATACTAAAAAATGTAAACTACTCAAAAGGAAAGTAGGTTTCCTGTCTGTTCCAAGAGAGCTAATGCATATGGTAGATTGAGTCTGTGAAATTAACTTGGCTGTATTCCTTCCTGAAGGCAAACATATCTGCCAGCACACTACTGAAATACAATATATAAAATTGAGGAAAATTCCACTCTATAAAGAGGATTCATCTACAAAGCTCATCATTTACGCTGGATGATTTGGATACGTATCATGATAGTTATGTACAGTGACCAAAGAAAGACAAGATGGAAAAAAAAACTGTTGTGAGGTTTTTTCCAGCACTGTTACACTCCCCTTCTGTCTCATTTGACAGCTCAAATAGGAACGCACTGTGCCTTCTCTGCAACAGATGTACAGGTACTACGTCAAGATGCAGGTCAGCCTTGAGAGGTTGTGCATTCACTGCAAGGGGAGTAGAATGGAGGAGGGAGCAGCTGTTGCTGCAGAATTTGTCTATTATCAGGAATTCAGAGCTAACTTTAAAAAAAAAAAATCTTCACAGAATCATAGAATGATTGAGGCTGGAAAAGATCATTAGCCCAGCTCATGACCTAACATCACCACACAGCTTGACCATGGCACTAAGGGCCACAGCCAGTCTGTTCATAAACACCTCCAGAGATGGGCAATCCACCACTGCCCTGGACAGTTCATTCCAGGGTCTGATCACCCTTTTCGTGAGGATGGGCTTCCTAACATCCAACCTAACCCTTCCCTGGTGCAGCTTCAGGCCCTGCCCTCTTGTCCTGTCCCTACTTGAGTGGGAGAAGAGCCCAACCTCCACCCATCTACAGCCTCACTTCAGGGAGTTGTAGAGAGGGAGAAGGTCCTCCCCGAGTCTCCTCTCCAGGCTAAACACCTCCAGCTCCTTCAGCCTCTCCTCATCAGACTTTCCCTCCAGTCCCTTCCACAGCTTCATTGCTCCTCTGGACCCACTCCAGCCCCTCAATCTCCTTCTTGAAGTGAGGGGCCCAGCACTGTCCCCAGTACTCCAGGGGAGGCCCCACCAGTGCCCAGTACAGGGAGAGAGTCACATCCCTTTTTCTGCTGGCCACACTGTTCCTGATCCAAGCCAGGATTCCACTGGCTTTTCATGCTATCTGGGCACCCTCCTAGCTCCTGTTCAGCCAGTTGTCAACCAGTAAAGCTTTAAAAGATTTATCTTTTGGCCTGTTAACATTTTAGATTATATAAAAACTCCCAAACCACACCATTTACACAAGTGGCTCAAGAGCTGTCTGGCAGAAAAGGACCTGAGGGTATTGACTGACAGCCAGCTGAACAGGAGCCAGCAAGGTGCCCAGGTGGCCAAAAAGGCCAACAGCATTCTGACCTGGATCAGGAACGGAGTTACAAGCAGGAGTAGGAGGTGATGGTACCCCTGTAGTCTACACTCACAAGACCACACCTTGAATATTGGGTCTAGTTTGGGGCACCACAATACCAGAAGGACATCGAGGTGCTGAAGCAGGGCCAGAGAAGGGATGAGAAGAGGTCTGGAAAACAGGCCCTGTGCAAAGTGGCTGAGAGAACTATGGTTCTTTAGTCTAGAGAAGAGGGGGCTGAGAGGAGACCTTGCTGTCTACAACTGCTTAAAAGGAGGTCATAGTGAGGCTGGTGCTGTCTTCTCCCAAATTACTAATGATAGGACAAGGGGAAATGCCCTTTAGTTGCATCAGGGGAGATTTCGATTGGATCTTAGGAAGAAGTTCTTTCCTGAGAGAGTGGTTGGGCACTGGCATAGGCTGCCCAGGAAGGTGGTGGAATCCCCATCCCTGGAGGTGTTTAAAAACTGACTAGCTGAAAAAACTGACTGTCTCTTGATTGTCCTTGGAATTCTTGCTGCAAGTTCAGCACTGACTACCTGAAAAGTCAATAATGACTAATAATCTGAGGGCTGTACCATGGTAGGAAGATTCCTTGATACATCTGCATCCTATGGTCCATAGACAGGAATTCATGCACAATGTTGTCACTATACAATCATAGAACATTTATTTTGTATTGTATCCTTCTTGCAATATATCCTGGTTTTAGGGCCAATGACAGAATCCTCACAGGGCAGATTCTTTTTAATAGGAGAATTTTAGAATAAAAGAGATCAGGCAACTGGAATAAAATGCTGTAAATTTAATGGGGAAAAATAAGAGGGATAATGAGAGAAAGCTCATTACTTTGTACTAATGTACAAAGAAACAGTACAACTGAGCTCAGTCTGGATAGCTGCCAGGCCAGTGGTGGCAGTAAAGTGCCAGAGGTTGGGGTGGTATGAGGGAACCAGTATGGGGCCAGCGGGAAGGTTGCAGTCCTGGAGCAGAGGTTAGAGCAGCTAACTGAAGTCAACACAGATTCAAGGCACTCTCAATGCAGCCAAGGCTTTGAAGGCAAAACATAGAGCCAAAAGGGAAGCACTCAGATCACATCAGAATAGCATCTGGGCATCCTTTTTTTTCCACCCAGAACCCTCTTCATGCACCCCCCTTGCACACAGTGTCTGGTTCCCTTAAAACCTTCCCCCCAGCAATCTCTCCACTTGCCCACCAGCGTTGCTGACAAACCACTCCAGGTGGAAACAAGAGGAGAAATAGGAAGGAAATACAGAAATAGTGTCAACCTAACACACACTAAAATTCACAGTTGGCTTACCCTGCTTGTGTGTGTCTAAGCATGCTGCTTGTACAAACATAAAATGCATCCGCTGTCACTGTACTTATTCAAATGAAGCACACCCTGCAAAAGCTGTCTTTGACGTGTGAAAACAAACTTTCCATGGCATCTCAAAAAGCGTACTATGTGTAAAAGCATTTTGTAGAGAAGGTATGCAACCCATACATAATGTATAAAGTTGAAACAAGAAGTATCTGCAAATAAAATGCTACTAAGGCAAAGAAAAGCAATCATATTTTCTAAGCTACTTCCATTTGCCTAGAATAATCTTAACACAGTAGTGTAGAACACAAATTAAGTTATTTAATCCTATACCATGTCTTATATGTCATTATATTCGTATGTTTTCCATACAGGATAATTTTATGCTTCTTTTTTAGCATGTGGAAGCAAGAGCTTTCTCCCCAGTCTGGAAAGACATAAAGCACCACATAAAATAAGACTCCAACTCATTTAAGTTCTGTAGAGATTATTGCAATTCTATCTACATTCAGTATTGATAGCCACTAAATAGTTCATCTGACAGCTCTGCAATAGATTCATACAATGTTTTTTACACCACCGATGGATATTACTCAGCTGAAGGTCTCACAGGTTATGTACACCAGACAATCTTCCGAATAACCTGCTGCTCACTTGTGCTTGTATCATTAAGCAAACACTTAATGAAGCAAAACTGAATGTCACAAAGCTGTCCCAAATTACTTCTTCAGTACCATATATACAACCAACAAAAGCAAAAGCTAATGTATATATAGAATTTATGGAGAGACATATCAAACCTACAAGGTGCTGATATTCCCTCTTTAAATCCTGCTTGCTTCTTTCACAATAGCACAACAGCTGAGAATACATGAAAAAGCTTTGTACATCAGCAGTCCTTAAACAGCACAGCCTGAACTGAGCAGGCCACTGGATGCTGCTGTTGCTTCAGAGGAATGCAGCAATCAACTCATTAAACTGGCTGCTAAGCCTATACTTCATGAGAGCAAATTGTTTCAGGATTTTTTGCTTTGTTTTAATTGTCTTAATCTTGCAGTGGCATGTGCCACACGCAAGGTACTGAGAATATGTAGTTATTTTAACAGCCGTAATTTTCTTCAGCTTCTAACACAATGCCACCTTTGACTTTCTACTGATTTTGGTACCTTCTACTGAGGAAGGAACTATTTTTTCATTGAGATACACATTCAAAAGTTAGTGGGTTTTTTTTTATTTAATCAGAGATGATCTTGTATTCAAAGCATCAATTTCTAGCTTAATTTTCTTCTGCCCTTAAATCCATTTGTTATAGAAAATGTTAGATTAGTATCTATTAAGACTAGTTACAAACGGAACATGTAGAAGGTTGCATGGAGAATTAAAGTATCTATTTTTGTGGTATAATCTCATCACCCTCTGAGATACATGATTGAATTTAATGTGATCAAGGTGTCTGTTTTTACCTTTAGTACAATATTTCAATTACATGTTTTTATAGAATAGAGTCATAGAATCATTATGAATGGAAAGGACCTCCAGGATCATGAAGTCCAGTCTTTACCTCAACAGCTTCCTAACCATGGCCTCAAGTGCTCTAGCTACTTGGTTTTTAAACACTTCCAGGGATGGAGACTCCCTGGGCAGCCTGTGCCAGTGCCCAACCACTCTCTCAGGAAAGAACTTCTTCCTAAGATCCAATCTAAATCTCCCCTGATGCAACTAAAGGGCATTTCCCCTCACCCTATCATTAGTAATTTGGGAGAAGACACACCAGCCTCACTATAACCTCCTTTTAGGGAGTTGTAGACAGCAAGGTTTCCTCTCAGCCTCCTCTTCTCTAGACTAAATAACCCCAGTTCCCTCAGCCACTTTGCACAGGGCCTGTTTTCCAGACCTCTCCTCAGCCCTTCTCTGGCCTGTCAGAGGGCCAACATCTTCCCTTACAGCAGCCCATTTTGCTATCATTTGAGAGTACTTAGTAGGAGCAGTCCGTGCAAGTCTCTTTAATATTGGTCTCCAACAGGGCAAATCATTGGGGTTTTCATCGTCATCATTGGCTGCATGTCCGTTGTGGATCACTTCCCAACAAGCCAATTCTCTCAGACGTTCAATACCCTCTATTATGGTGGTCCATGGACAAGGACACCTGGTATGTCATCTCTAGTAGGGTATCGCTCTCTCATAGCATCAAGGATATGTTTCCAAAGGCTACGGGGTCCAGGTAAACCTCCAATTTGGGCATCAATGCCCGGATCTCCGGACAAAGTTCCCAATTGCCTAGCTTACCCACTGGTCAAATTCAAAAAAACCAGCTCCAGAGTCCCAACATCTTAAAAGCCAAGCCATCAGGGGTTCTTTTCTCTCCTTAATAAATTCTTTTCTAATATTCATCAAGTCTCTGCGATTCCAAGGTGCAGACCATTCTTCATCTTCTTCATCTGTGTCATCAGTATCAGGAGCCATTGAATCATGCCAACTTAACCAACGCCCATTATGGGGTTTGGGGTCCTCCTATCTCCTTGATTTCATCAGTGGGAGGTCTGAAACATTCTGTTCCCTTGGCCTGGTCTCCTACAAGTACCTTTGGGACACTAGGAGGTGGCTGCCGCTTCCATCTCCTTCCACTTCTCTCCTGGCTCTACCTCCACATCCACCTGTTCCATTATTACCCTTATCATCCTGAGGCTCTTTCCTGCCTCTCCTAGTTCTCCCTCCTGAAACCGGGGCTATTCATGCTTCCCTGGAGGATGATTTAAACCGTATAATACCCCACGTCTGATTACATGTTATAATCACATGCAGGTAAATCACAAAAATATGCATATTTAAGGCCCTCCAACTATTTTCAGGGGTAGGAGCAGACTCCTCAGGACTACTAGGGTAAGCAAAGGTATTGTTTGTAATATTATCATTGGTATTTAGATTGATGTTAGTAGAGTGACTACAGACAGTGAATCAGGAACAGCATAACAGGCAAGTGGAATTGCCACCATATCCATCAGAACTCTATACGTCCTCTGCCAATTATCCTTATCCTGTCTTAGATACAATTCCCAAACTATTATCCCTCCCAGGGCCATAAGCAGGTATCCTAATACTGTGCGACACCATCCTATCAGCATATATGGCCGACGCTTAGGACACAGACCGACAAGAAAAAGAAGTTAGATTGATACTCCAGTTTCCGAATGCGAGTTCCATTTCCAAGTGGAAACAGTCGTCCCCGTACGGGCCACCAAATACCTGTCACGGTTTAGCACCAAGTTAATCTGCTCAACCGTGCAGATGGAAATGTCCTCCCTCCCCCAGAGGGGAGAAAACAGGTAAAGTAAACACGCGTCCGGAAACTGGAATTAGAAATATTCAACTTTATTAAACTTTATTAAAGATTTTATTAAGTAGAAAAAAAACCCCGAAAAACTAAAAGGGAAAGGACAAGAAAAAAAAGAATGCTCTTCCTCAATTCCACCCCTCCCCCGGCCCAGACCTGACAGCCCCTGATTCCTAAAAGGTGCTAAAAGCCGCAGACAAGGGGGGAAGTAAAGACTGGAAAATTGCCTAGGCAAAACTTAAATATTCAATTTAAGTAGTTTCCTAGGCAGTTGTCTGAAAGCTTTGTGGGAGAGGATAGAGATTATGGGAAGAAATAAAGAAAGATAAAAAGGGAAAAGGGACAAAAAGGGGGGGGCAGTGAAGCAAGAGGAGGACAAAAAGCCACAGAGGAGCAGACAGGCCGCAGTGAGCTACTGGCCAAAACGAAAACCAAAACTAGACTCCCTGGACACACAAACAGAGAGGGAGTACCAAAAAGAGGGGAAAAGGAATACCCTGTCCCCAATTAAGGACCCCCAAAAATCTGTCTGGCCCACTCCGCCTGCTCAACCTGTTCCCTGCAGCAGCCACCTCTCCCCCTCACTTCCGCGCACCCCCGGACCTCCGCCCCTCCTCGCACAGCAGGCAAGAGGGGAATGTGAACATCCCCGCAGCCAATACGAGTTAACTCCTTGTATGCTAGAAGAGAGTTCGATGCAGGAATACCATGAGCAAAGACGGTCTCACCAAAGCCAAAACACACGCTAACAAAAAACATAGATTATATACATCAAAAAACCCCTACTCGTGTTAGTAGATATTGGTTCTGAAAATCAGAGAAGATGAAAAATAGTTCTATCCAAGAAAAATAAAAGCACAAAAAGTGGCTTTTTCAGTTAATATGTAAATGGTTTCAACACTTACAAATGCAGTCCTCTGGCAGTTGTTCACTCCTCCCAGGCACACTTGTCCTCAGCTGATCTGTGCCATCCCAAATGGTCATCAGGTCCTCATCTCACCACAGTTAGGAAGGCAAAGGTTGCTCAGGCAGTTCGTGCTGTCCTCACCAGTCTCAGGGACTGCATAAGATCTCTTACTGTGTAAGAGCTCTTTTGTTCCCCCGAAGAAACATAGAAGCTCCCCAAACCAGGAAAAAGGCCCAAAATGCAACCTACCGCGTTTTTCCCTCTTAAATAGGTTCTCACAGAGACACTGATTGGCTCAGCTCAGCCAATCAGACGAGCCAGTCAGAGGCATGCCTGAACTTGAGCTGGAGCAATCTTTCACAGAGCTTCTTAAGGGACCAATTATCGGTTCTTTACCCCAGGCTAGAACTACCACGTTGTGGCGTCTCAATCTCTGGAGACATTTCGAACCTGCCTGGACACATTTCTGTGCAACATAATCTAGGAGATCCTGCTGTGGGAGGAGGATTGGACTACATGATATTTCAAGACTCCTTCCAATCCCTAATGTTCTGTGATAAGGCCTCTTATCTATATCAACGTGGCAAGAAATGGTCTTAGTTACATTTTGTGGGATGTGTTTAAATAGCACAGCTTGTTTCTTGCTTTTCCCACCATTCCCCTAACCAGCTTGCTACCTTTTAATTGCAGATGACTTCATTCGGCCCATATAATCAGTTAATTTTCTCAATTGATCAGGTCAATTTATCTCAATTGCTAAGCTATTGAGGCAAGCCAAAGGCCACCCTCCACTTCCCTTTGTGTTTACTTCTGCTTTCCCTGCACCATCTGTGACCAGTTGCTCCCTACATCCTTCCTGGAGTCTTCTAGGCCATCTCCTCAGGACCCTCTTCTGCTACTCACTGGTTAGTTCCACAGCATCAAGTAGCCAGCACTGACAGCAGTCCCAAATAAACCTCAGGGACCATGTGGAACCACAAAGACCATAAAAAGCAGAAAACTGCTGAACTGCCTGACAGCAACAACCTGTTTGTGAGAATGGAGGGAGATTTGTTTAGAAATACGTCCTAGGTCCACACAGTTTCATCCGTATATTTGTTTATATTCTAACAGACATCTGACCACAATCACAATTAAAACATTTAGTCTTCTTTGAGGAGAAGAATATAGAGAAACTATTTAGTCAGATCCCCTGAAGGTGATGATTTATTATAATCTCTAGAGAAGTGTCTGATTGACAGGAGTACAGGAAGCTTTCAGTGTTCAGAAGACTATTTTGTTCATTAGTTTGCAATTAATAGGGAATTTGGGTCCATTTCTTCCCAACCAGACAGGAATTAAAATTTTATTCAAAATGTAGATACATCCTTTCCTACCAATTAATTTGAATGCATATGGATAGCAATATCAACAGAATGAGACAGCAGGGCCTGAAGCTGCACCAGAGGAAGATTAGGTTGGATGTCAGGAAGCCCTTCCTCACAGAAAGGGTGATCAGACCCTGGAATGGACTGCCCAGGGCAGTGGTGGAGT
>JAOXOE010059750.1:0-32344 GCA_028565055.1 Phoeniculus purpureus | reverse complement strand
CCCCCGTCCCCACCCCCGATTGCATCAGCTGCCGCCCTACCCGGGGCCGCGGGGATCCCCCAGGAATAATCCACCCGGACCGGCCGGAGCGTAGCGACGGAGAATTACAGCGAAAATAACAAAATCCTGATATTAAAATAACAACAGTTTTCAAAAAAAAAAAAGGCAGGAGGAAAATTAAATTGGTGAAAGGAAGACGGAGAGAAAGCCGCCGCCGCTCCTCCTCCTCTCGCCGCGGGTGTGTGCATGTGGAGGTGGACGGGCGGGCGGGAGCGCGCTAGGCGCGCCCCCGGGGCCGGGGCCGCGCCACCAGGTGCTGCGGGACGCGGAGCCCCCGAGGCCGCCCAGTCACGCGTGCCCCGCCCCGGGCTGGGCTTTCCGCACCCTTCGTTCCCCAGCACCACCCTCATTCAGCGCCTCTTTAAAAACTAAATTAAAATAAAATATTTTTGACAATAGCCGAAATACTCTTTTAATCGGTCTCTTTTTGCCCCTTCCCGCAGTCCGGCCGGAGTTCTGTGGCTTTTTTTTTCCTGAAATGGTCACGGCAGGTCTGGCACCATCACGCCACTGGGTTCCAGTTTCCTGTTTCATCCCACAGAATGTACGTCCCGAAAATGCTGCCATTGGGGTAGGAGCTCAGAGCGTTTTCAGCTTGGGAGAGACATCTCTTTTCTGATCCAAAAGGGGATCTGAGTTACAAAGGATGTACTGTAGCTTCTTGTTTCCATTCTAAATTCTTAAAAGCACTGTACGAGCTTTTTGGCTTGGAAAACCCCAGCTTTTTAAGAACTCAAAGCAAGATGTCGTTGCAGCTGATAATTTGAGAGCATAGTCCTTGGGTTCACCTCATGCTACACATGACTTGCATGGGATGTCACAAGGCAAAGAGTGAAAGGATGCTGGAGTGCCTCATGGTAGCTCTGCTAGAAGCTTCTTGAACAGTTTGTTGTGGAATTTCCCCAGAGCACTGGAACAGGCTGCCCAGGGGAGTTGTGGAGTCTCCTTCGCTGGAGATGTTTAAGACCCAACTGGATGTTTTCCTGGTCTAGAAACCCATCCTGGATGTGTGACTTGGTCTAGGTGATCCTGCTGTGGCAGGGAGATTGGACTAGATGATCTTTCGAGGTCCCTTCCAATCCCCAATGATTCTATGATTCTAAAGGTCAGGTCAAAAAGACAGATGACACTCATTAAAACTGTGGTCTTCAAATTACTATCTTCACATGTACAGCTTGGATTCCCATTTTGGTGCTTGTACTGCATTTTTTTCTCCCTGTGGTTGCTCTTTTAATGTGAAGTGCCATGCAAACAGTAATTTAATTAACACCTACTGCACCCTGCTAGGATGAGAGCTCTATCACCCCAGTGATGAGAGTGAAGTCAAAGGAAGAAGTAGCTGCCCAAAGTCATTAAGCCAAGGGCTGCTCTTTCAACACTTCCTTGTTTGAATAAACCTCCTTGTGGCCCGTAGCAGCAGCTTGTGCTGCCCCATAGACATTTCAGATCAACAGTGGATGTGGGTTTGATTTCTAAGTCAGGAGTTGAACCCACATTGAGCCCTATAGAATCATAGAATCATTTAGGCTGGAAAAAGACCTTTAAGATCCTTGAGTCCAGCCATTAACCTAAGTCTGTCAAACCCACTAGTAAACCCTGTCATTGAGCTACTGATCTACATGACTTTTAAACATGTCTAGGGATGGCGATTCAACCACTTCAATGAGCAGCCTGTTCCAATGCCTGATCACCCTTTCTAGTAAAGATTTTCCTAATGTCTAACATAAACTTCCCCTGGAGCAACTTGAGGCCATTTCCTCTTGTCATATCATTTGTTACTCAGGAGAAGAGGCCAACACCCATCTATCTGCAACCTCCTTTCATGTAGCTGTAGATAGCATTAAAAGTCTCCTCTGACCGTCCTTATCTTCAGACTAAATAGCCCCAGCTCCCTCAGCCGCTCCTCATAAGGCTTGTTCTATGTGCAAGGCACTGTGCCTGAAAGCAGAGAATAATGTATTTTTAATTCCCTCTTACTCAAATAGACTTATTTCTCTTAGTCTGGCAAGCAGCTTCCCCCCGATGTGGTGACGGTTGTAGGGAGTAAGATGAAAGTCAACTTTGTTTCTTTAAAACGAAGTGTGTATCTGGCTGTCAGGTGAGTGTTCATTGACATGATGGGTTCTGTTACCACTATTCATTTTATATCTGTAAATTGTGTAGCTTTTCTACCTTACAGATAATTGATTCTTGCCTTTGTCATGCGTGTTCTTAGAACCAAGGTAATTACTTTTTATAGAATTTGGGAAAAAGGTGTCTTCTCAGAATATCTTAACGCAGCTCCACGAAAATGATAGCACTGCTCAGAAATGCTCTTAGTTGGACTTGCGCTTTTATTAAGTTATCCACTCTCCTTCTCAATATCTTGATCTACTGTGAAACCTTGATTCTTGTAGCCAGCATCTTGTGGTTGTGGCTTTTATGATTTCTTATAAAAATATTTCCCCTAGGTTTTCATGCCGTTGACTACTGACCTCATTCACTGCTCCTGGCGTTTGTCCTCTTCACTTATAATCTCATTCCCATATCTGGTTTCCTATGTACCAAAGGTTCAGGAATTCATGTTTGTGTTTCAGGCATATAATTTTTCTCCCTCTTGTCTGTCTAGAACTGGCAGTTCTGTTCCTGGTTGCCTTTCGATGCACTTATATCTAGTCAAAACGGATCCTCTCCTCTTTCCTCTGAAATAGACCTGAGACTTTGTCTGTGATAACACCATTCCCATCCCTCCTTTTGTTCAGAACTGCAGCTTCTGAATGTTCTCCTGATTATACTTCAGCTGCCTAAAATGCATCAACAGCCATGCTTGTTTTAGAACTACACTCCAAAGTACAATGTTCTTCCAGGGGCTGGAAAATTCCCTACTGAAATGTCCTTCAAAAATTTGTGCTCATTGGCCAACTTAAACCATCTAACAGAAACTGCGGGTATGCAACAAAAAATATACCTGTGTGGTAAAAATGAATTCATATCGAAAGACATCCAATTCTTCTTTGGTTGACTAAATATTATACATGTGTGTGAGCTTTTGGCAAGCTTTTCCAAGCACAGTTTCTGATTGCTGCTTGATTTGGGGTACGTTTTATTAAAAGTGGGGCTTGGTTGGTCTTTTTGTTGCCTTTTGCTTCGGAATTGCAGTGAAACCTATGAGAGATTCCAAGCATAGTTCTTGCACCTGTCACAGTGCTGTTGACAGAGGGTCAATTAAATTTGGATTATTACCCATTCCAGTGTTTTATCCTTGGGCAAATACATGGCCACAGCCCAAGGGAAAGTTGCTGGAGTCAGAGGTGGCTGTACCTGGGGCAGGAGGATTCACAGGATTCCTCACAGCCTGACAGGAGGAGCTGGAGGTGCTTACAGAATTCTCTTCACCTCTATTTTAGTACATCCGTCGTTGGCATGTTTGAACCAACGTGCTGGTGCTTGTGTGAAAGAGAGAGGAGAATAAAAGAGAACAGCTCAGAAGTGTAAAGCCAGCTGAAGGAGAAAAATCCTGTGCTTTGCAGACGCTTCTTGCTGAGAGTGACCTTGAACATCTTTTAAGTCACTGACTGCCCTTCAAGAACGGCCAAGAGTAATGCAACTGGGTGCAGGCAGCTGCTATTTTTGCATCTCAGTGCTGCATCTAAATCTTGTGCTAGTTGAACTAATCTGCAGGTGGACTTTCGGGGCTTTTTGTTTGGTTAGCTGGTTTTGCTTTTTGAAAACAATGCTGTGTATCCATCTGCTGCAGAAAGTCCAGGAGCTTAGGTTTGACAAGGCAGCATCTAAGCTGTGAGGCTGCTCACGGGAGGGGGCAGTACTGGTCCTGTTTTAGGAAGTAGACAGTGAGCTCTTCCTCCCAGCAAGGCTTCATGGAGCCTGTAGGATCAAAAAGTGTCCTAGATGTGCTGCAAGCAAAGAACAAAATGCTAGTGCCTACCTGGGCTGAAGCTGGTTAAAGTCCAATCACAACATGGTGCCCACTGAGGTGGATGAACTCTTCCAGGATGGTGCAGCAAACTATTGCCCTGCCCAGTGCAACTTCCTTTTTGGAACGAAAGCGACAATAAATATCTATGGTTTCTCTAGTTTGTGATATCAGGATATGCTATCAGACAAAAATAAAGGTTTATTGGAAATCTGCTGTCATGTTAAAAGCCTGCTGGAGCTAGAAGGGTCCCAGCATGGATTCTGAGAAGAATATTCTGCCTGACATCTGAGCGAGTTGACTGTGATGCAGAATGTGTGGTCTGAACATGACTGGTCTTGCACGATGCTCTGAAAAAAACTGCCCACACTTGTCACACATTTTGTGAACACTGATAGCATCAATTGTGTTTAAACATGTTCAGCTGCCTCCAACTCTGCATGTTGAGACAGTTTTCAAGGGCTGTGAAATCTTGCATGCATGTCTGTGCCTCTGTGATCACGAGATGTTATCGTTTGTTAGCTTCCTGGCCAAAGTGGGGCATACAACTAGGATGACTAGTCTTGGTTTAATAGGAGGAATTCTCTGCCACTTTTCTTCTCTAGATTCAGCAATTAATGCTACAAACCATGTAGTTTTGTTTTCTCTCCTTCCTTTCTGAACATCTGCTCTGACTCTTTTCTTTGGTCAGTGCAAGTGTTTCACTGGAATGCAAAGGTTTCAAACTTCTTACATGAGGATAAGGGAGCTGCAGCAACAAAAGCAAAGAGATTTGAAAGTCTATCTGCCTGCAGTGAGAGTAAAAGCTTCGTCTAAGCATACTTTAAAAGTGTGTTTGTTGAAATGCTCTTTTATTTAACCACCTTAAGGTGCACCACTTCCTATCATCTATTTGTATGCTATAGGCCAATTTATATGAAAAACTTTGATCTTTCTGAAAGGAGTAAATCCAGACTTTGTCATGTCAATGATACCAAGTTTCTTTCCCACACAAAGAGGAGATCCTCCCTCCTTTCCTCCATTTCTGCCATTCCATTTGCTTAGAGTGTCTTTATGGTTTGCTCAGCGTTTTCAGGGATAGTACCTGTTACACCGGGTTGCCAAATATTGTCCTGGCAGCCTGCAACTCCTGGTTCTGACGTAAGACACAGCTATAGGGGATTGGATGCATCCAGAAACATGAAAAAATTGATAACTATTGTGAATTAAATCACACAAAAGTTATAATGATAAAGTCCGTGCTTTAATCACGGGCTCACCTGCTAGTAAACCCTTACTGGATGGCCTGGTGATTGAATTTTCCTCTGTTAAAAAAAGATCGATTAAAATATACATATATATATATATATATGAGAGAAAAGAATATGAAAGTTTAATTCAGAGTTTGCATGTCAAATATTATATAATTAAATCCTTATTATTAATTAGAAACATTCAATGTTGCTAAGTTTCTGTCACTGCTGCTTCAATCCATGGTAGTTGAGGGAACTCAGTATCCCCAGAAATCAGAGTGCTCTTTTCATAGAATGGCTTAAAACAGAAGGAACCTCAGAGATCACCTCGTGTCAACCCCCCTGCCATGGGCAAGGATACCTCTCATTAGAAGGGGTTGCCCAGAGCCACATCCAACCTGGCCTTGAACACTTCCAGGAAGGGGGCATATAAAACTTGACTGGGTGACTTGTTTCTTCTGATACCTAATTTAAACCTAGCATCTTGTAGCTTGTAACCACTCACTCTTGTCCTACCACTAGAATCCCTCTGCAGCTTTCCTCAGGTGCTTGAAGGCTGCTGTAAGATCCCTTTGGAGCCTTCTCTTCTCCAGTCTAAAGAGCCCCAATTCCCCCAGCCCTGCTTCCATATCCTGGGTAACTGGGTCACCTTTCCCTTCCCAAGAGATCATATATTTTCCCTAGTCTTCATTTTCTGCTGATATGCCTGCAGAAGCTTTTCTTGTTTTCTTTGATGTCCCTGGACCGACTTAGTTTTATCTGGGCTTTGGCTTCCCTAACCCAATCCCTGGCCATGTAGATAATTCTTCTATATTCCGTCTAGGCTACCTGTCCTCACTTTCACCCTCTGAAGGCTTTTACCTGACTATGTATGGAATTACCTGACTATATATGAAATTAGATGCTAATCTGTAAGTACTCCATTTGTACACACTGGCCTCATTGTAATCCAACAATTAGATTCCTGTAGACATTGTGGGATCACGAAACATCATGAATATGAGTGAGTTTGAAGAAAAAGCAGCGAATTCTTATTTCTGACTATTCTCATCTAATAAGATGACATGAGCTTTTCAAGATGGTGTTAAAAAGATGAACTGTGTATCACCACATGATAAGCAACCAACACAGATTAACTTTACACTCAAGAAACTCCTAATTAAGAGTAGAGAACTAGGTTAAAATGAAGTCCCTTAACACACTGATGATCCTTTTAAAAGGATAAGCTAAAATGCAGCCATGCCCAATGGTATGTCAGGAAGTGTGACTGAAATGGGGTAGAAATAGTAAGTTTATCTAAAAGCTGAAGTTTGTTAAACACATGGGTATGACCAGGCAGGTGCCTCACGTAGTGCCTAGTACCCATCTGATATTTATGTTGGCTTTTGCAATGCTTTAAAATGCAAACAAATTCTGTTTTCATTAAACCTAAGTTAAATCAGTAAAAGCAAAATTTAATCCATCATTTACAAGGCTTTGGGTACGGTGTATTCCGTGAAAGTCCTTCCCTAGAGACTGTGACAGTGCTGTAGGCTAAAGCAATGCTCTGTGCGAGTGCGTTCAGTGGTTATGAAATGTGAATCCACTTAATAATGTGTTTATGGAGGAGTCAAGTTCTGTAGAAAAAATTCCATTAAGCTGATAAAATTAGGCTAACTAGAATTTCATGTTATAAGTATAATGAGGGATCCTGGTCTGCGTGAGACAGGGAAGTCTCCAGCACTGGCTAGTGTGGCTGCTTCCTCTAAGACTCTCTTGCAGCCCAGAGCTGGTCAATGCCAGTTGCACCTCCCTCACATGGTGTTGAGCTCAAGCTGCAAATAAGGAAAACAGGCAAATATTAGACAAAGCCACCAAAGTACACAGCTCTGAGAGTTGTACTTAAAGCCACTCTGAGATGCCTGTGCAGTAATCTGTTTCTCTCTCTGGTTTTGGGCTTCATATAGCAGCTGTCATTGCAGTAATGAAGTGATTAGATCTGCTCTGTTGCCTAATTACAGGGCTAGAAATGACATGCATTCCTGCAGTCTAGTCAAGTACATCTGAATCCTCTGATTTCAGGCATATTCACTGGGAAATTATCTTCATAGCACACAATTTTTTTAAAAAAGTGCACTTGATTAAAGGAAGGAGCCTATCATATTGTAGAATTATTGATTACGATGAGTACTTTGAACTTCGACAATGTTTTTCATCTCGGAATCTCCAAGTATTTTGCTGCAAGGGGCAAATACTATTAGTCCCATTGCAAATTGAAAACTTGAAGGAGAAATGAGAACATACATGATTTAGTTAAGATTCCCATCAAATGGTGGGGCAAGAGTAGGTACTTCAAGACAACCTGTTTTGGTGCTGGTTTTATTGAGCCCGTTACATTACTTGACTCGCCATGTGCTGGGGGCTGCAGGGAGTCACATCAACAGTGTTGGACACTATTAGGGCTGTTGGGAAGGTCACTGAAGTCAGTGAAGAAAAATGGGTTCCTAAAACATAGCCTGTGCTGAAGCACTTTCCCAAATTAGGCCCCTAATGGGGACTTGAGGATGCAACGATGTCAATAATCTCTTGGATGTTACAACAGTAACTTGGAACAGGGAGAAGGCTCAGCCCAGGGAAGAGCACATGCCCGTCAAGGTTTGTGGTTGCACACATGTCTATTTTGCTTTGGACCAGGCTGGAGCACCTGTCCAGGTTAAGAACACTACCTTGAGTTCAGGTCAGTTCCCAGAAGGGCCAGCGCAGAGACAGATGGTGCAGAGGTGGCTCTGCTACCCCAAGCCCTGTGCTAGCACTTTCAGTCCATGTGAGTTGTCTACAAGAACTCGTCTCGAACTCAACTTCCTGCCACTGGACAGGAGATATTTTTTCTCCCACCCGTCTTGTAACTCTTTTCCTTCCAACCCTTCTGATAATTTTTCCAGACTGGGTGCTCAAGAGTCCCCACTGCACTGCTGTTTCCCTTCACCAGAGAAGGTCCCTTTCTGGGACTCAGGCAGCCTTACTGGGGGAAGAGGAGGTGGCAGGGACAAGACCAGGGTGTCATTGTGTTGCCAGACCTGATGAGAGCTACCTGAAAATTAGGAGGGAAGGGGATGGTGGTGCAAACCTCTGGTAAGGAAGAACTACTGGAGAGAGTACATCAGAGGGCTAGGAAGGTGGTTAGGGGACAGGGATATCTCTCTTATGAAGAACGTCTGAGGAACCTTGGTCTGTTTAGCCTGGAGAAGACTGAAGTCTTATCAATGCTCACAAATATCTAACAGGATGGTGTCACCTGGGAGAGAGTATGCAATCCTGTGCAACCGACTCTGGATGAACCTGCTCTAGCAGGTAGAGTGGACTGTATGATCTCCAGGGGCCCCTTCCTACCCCTACCATTCTGTGATGCTGTAAGGCAGAAAGAATGCCCTTTGTAGCAGCCTGGAAGGAGAACTGGAGTTTGTCTCTGCTCCCCTTTACAGGCAGCAGAGCCCTACAGGAGCGGAGTGTATCTCCAGGTTATAAAACTGCATTTATTCCTGCATCCTAGGTAAATGGAACAGTTACACAATTTTCCTTGGGTTTTAGACTTTCTGGATTTTGTACTGAAGTCTGTGGTTTAATGCAAAGGTGAGAGGCGTGAAAAACCTCATTTTCAAGTGGCAGATCCCCACCAGTGGTGACAGACAAGAAGTATCAGAGCTCAGCTAAGGATTCCCCTCTTCTCTTCTTGGCTGAGACAGGACAAATCCAGCCTCCCAATTCCCCTCAGACTCCTAATGCTTGGAGCACACACCTGGCATAGGAACAGTCAAGATTTTGATTGCAGTTTTAAGAAACTCAACTCAGGACCTGAACAAGCCTTTGGGATATGCCCATTGGCTTCGGTGAGAAAAACCCCAACAGAACCAGCAGTCTGTGCTACAGGGAGCTACGAACCCAAAGCTGTGCTCGATCAGAACTTGTTTCACTTGCATAATTCTGTCCAAAAAATTCTGTCTGTGTTTAACCAGGGGAGTGACTGATAGCAAATTACTGGGAACCTCACCCCATGCATGGTAAATACTCGGCAAGCAGAGAGGCTGGGTCCATAAATGATCAAGAAGCTCTCAAAGCTTACAGCACTGTGCAATTATGATAATCTGAGCATTTTTTAAGCAGAGCAAATATTTGCTCTCCATTTCATGGGTAGCTGCTGCTGCCATCGTAAGTGGCCTCTACAGGCACAAGCAGTCACTCGCTCACTGTTTGCCTTTTGGTTTCCGTACAGAAGGAGGGTCCGGTGCCAGCGGGTAGTATTACCTGCATAAAGCTGTTTGCTTTTCTCTGGCATTCAGCTAGTTTGAAATGGCTACTGATGCTTTTCATTTAATTTCTCGCGTGGATTAAGCAAACATGTGCCACTCACAACAAACACTGCTGCTCATGACTCATTAGGTTGTGTTTCCTAACCAGGTAGGTAATCAATTGCTTGAAAATGCTCAGACAGCAGAGTTGATGAGGTGTGTAATGTGAAGAGGATGGTGACACAACAGGAAGCCACCTTCTTCAGACCTTTTGCACGCAGGAACACTGCACTGGGATGTCTCAAAGTGGAGGTAGTTTTCCTGATCGTTTAAATGTCACGTTTGGAACATTTCTGGATTGAAGTTTATGGGTCTTTCTTTCCTCTATTTTTGTCCACTGACTTTTTCCTTAGCTTTTTTCACTTTATTAAGGTTAGATTTTGCTGTGCTAGAGAGGAGAGCCAATGTCATTAGTTAAAGATAGATGAAATTTTCTCTTTCCACTAGCCTCAGGGCATAACGCTTTGCTAATTAAAACTCCCAACTGCCAGCTCTCCTGCCTTCACAGTTCACTGGGGCCATACAGCTGATCCAGACCTCATCCCAGTGTGTCTGACGGGACACAGGGCCAGCGAGCACACACCATGCCCTTCCTTATCGTGGTGATTATATGCAAAATCTAGGCGGTCCATCCTGGGCTGTTTGAGTACGGTTACTGATGTGGATGCTCAGGGTTTTGGAGTGCACACTCCAAGTCAGGGATGGAAATAAAATAACTTTTCAATTTAATGTTGAGCCGCTCTTGGAAAATACTTGGCTACTAACAAAAATGACTTCCCTCCTGCATTTAGCCAGTTTAAAAAACCACTGTGTTATTCACTCATATTCCATTCACAAGGCTATAATTTTCCCTAAGAAATTATTTCTTATGGTGAAAGTGTTTATTTGCTCCAGTGCCAGTGACACAAGGCTGTTAATGCCTTTACACTAATGCTCGAGCTGTTCATGTAGTCGTGCTGCTGCAGCAGAACTTGTGCCCTGGTTTCTACTAGTTTGGGTTATTCTGTGTTAGCGCTGCATGGGGGATAGCAACGACCCAGACATGGCTCGTGCAGATGGAGTGCACTAACAGACAGTGGCAAGCCAAGGGCTGCATGCTGTTGAGTAAAGCAAACTTTTGAGCACTCCTGACCTTCTTCAGGTAAGACAGAAACAACCTTCAAAGCTCTGCAAAATTGGACGGTTGCTTATCTAAGTCGAATTATGTCTGTTGGGCCACCTGATGAAAAAGGTAGTTGGTACTTGAGCAGTCAAGTGGAGAGTTTTGATAAATTTATTCCCTGAAGTGTGGGGAGAAGTAATCCATCACCTGATTGATGTGAGGATAGGACAGGAACAAACTGTGATGTGCAAAGAAACTTAGTTTTGCAGCAAACTCGAGTTTGTTTCTTCTATTACAGGTCTGCTTGAGAGCTTGTGCTCCTGCAACCCTTTTTTAACAAGAACATACTTAGACCAGTTCATCCATTAACAGATACCATCTCTTCTTACAAAGCTCATTTTATGTTCTTGAGCCTTTTTGGCTACAATAATGTATTTGATATAGAACCATAGAATGGCCAGGGTTGCAAGAGACCTTAAAGACCATCTCGGTCCAAGCCCCCAGTACAGGCAGGGACACCTTCACTAGATCAGGTCACTCAGGGCCCCAGCCAACTTGGCCTTGAACACTTCCAGGGCAGCCACAGCTTCTTTGGGCAACCTGTTCTAGCATCTCACCACCCTCATAGGAAAGAATTTGTTTCTAATGCCTAACCTGTATCTCCCCTCTTCAAGTCTGGAACCCTTTCCCCTTGTCCCTTATGTACCTATGTAAAAAGCTCTCCCTCAGCTTTCTTGTAGCCCCCTTCAGGTATTGGAAAGCTGCTCAAGGTCACCTCCAGCCTCCTCTTCTCCAGGCTGAACAACCCCAACTTGGTCAGCCTGTCCTCACAGAGGAGGTGCTCCAGCCCTCTGATCATTTGTGTTGCTCTCCTCTGGACACATTCCAGGAGCTCTACGTCCCTCTTATGTTGGGGATTCCAGAGCTGGACACGGTACTCCAGGTGAGACCTCACAAGTGCAGAGTAGAGAGGGAGAATCACCTCCATTGACTGACCATCACTGCTTCTTTTGATGCAGCCCAGGACACAGTTGGCTTTCTGGGCTGCAAGCACATGCTGACGGCTCCTGTTAAACTTCTGGACCACCATCACACAGAAGTTCTTCTTCTCAGGAGTGTCCTCAGTCCTTTCTCCTTCCAGTCTGTATTTGTGCACGGGATTGCCTCTACCCAGGTGCAGAACCTTGCACTGGCCCTTGTTGAACTTCATACAGTTTGCACGAGCCCACTTCTTGAGCCTGTCAAGGTCCCTCTGGACAGCCTCCCTTCCCTCCAGGGTGTTGACTTCACCGCACAGTTTGGTGTCGTTAGCAAAATGACTGAGAGTGCGTTCAATTGCACTGTCCATGTCTCAGACAAAGATCTTAAATAGCACTGGTCTGAGTAACGACCCTTGAGGAACAGCACTTGTCACACCTCTCTGTTTGGACACTGAGCCACTGATTACAGCTCTTTGGATGCGACCATCCAGCCTGCTGCTTATCCAACAAGTGGTCCTTCCATTGAATCCATAGCCTTCTAATCTAGAGGTCAGAGTAACTGGTTAAAGGGGGCCTCATCCACTTGGTCATCCCGGTTGGGCAGCCTGTAGCAGAGCCCCAGTATGATATCACTTGCCCCTGACTTGGGTGGCTTGTAGCAGAGCCCCAGTATATCACTTGCCCCTAACATTCCTTTAATTCTAACCCATAGATGTAGAAGGATTCCAGTGTTAGCTCTTTGATGTCCAAACCGAAAAGTCTTTAGTTTATTTTTCTTTTCCACATCAGTTTTGGGATGCGTTTAACTTCGTTGCATTGTCTCTTTTTCTGGGAGATGGGCAAATGCCCCTCGGAGGAGTCCCAAGTGCTTTAATGGAAACGTGCTACGCCACATAATGCTTTTATTGATCTGTCGTGATGTCCTCAATACACTGTCCTTGCAGAGCTTTTTTCAGAGCCCGGAGTCAAAGCAATGATCAGCTGAAGTTCTGATAATCCCAAGCTAAACCTAAATCATGCTGGTGTGTCTAAATATAAAACTAATAGCAAGATACGATTGGGGTTTGCGTGTGCCAGATTCATTTGCAAAATCAAATGCTGACAGGAAGTGGAAAACAAGAAAATCACCCCCGAGAGGATTCTAATAACTCTGAAATTTGAATGTTTCAATCTTTATTCATTTGATCCTCTTTAAGGATTAATGCAGTGCATTAAGATGGTGCCTCCTACACAGGAAACTTAACAGGGAGAAAATAATGCTGGAAGGTCTTCTATGACAGCAGAGTGAGAAACCTGCTTGTAACAAGAGGGGAGAGAAAAGTCAATGTCAAGGAAATAGTGTTTTTTCATAAATCCACTACTTAACAGCACCAGGCAGGAATTGTCCTAATTTTCTCTGAGGTGTGGGATTGGCTACTAATGACTCAGAGGGAAGGAAACACAGCAATATTGTTCTGTGTGCTGTCATATGACCTCACCCGAGGGATAACGCTGATTCTGCCAGCCTGCGCGAGGTGCTCAGGGAAGCTCCAGTACGTGCAGCACGGCCACTGACCGCCAGCTCGGAGACCTCCTGGTGGAGGCTGCAGGGTGACATGGGGGTTTAAAGAAGATGCTCACACGGTAACCATATTGAGGCAGTTCTTTGTCTTCCTAATTCTCTTGCTGAGAAGTTTCCTTGCCAAAATATTCCCTGAAACACCTTCAGGTTCACTGTCTGACTTTGAAAGGGCGTCTGTGAGGAATTCCTTGTCAAGTACAGCTGGAGCAATGTCCAGGAGTTTATGTAAAAGTCCATTAAACTGAAAAAGGAAGTTTGTCCAAAGGCCAAATCCCTGGTACATGTGTCCCAGAAGCACAGCTTGCTTTGCCACCATCGGTCTGCCTGACCACACCAACGCCATGCCATCTCCTCTTGGTTCCCTTGCCACTGCTGAGAGACACACACAGGCATTTCAGCCTTGAAAGGGGAAGTATCACAAGAACAGTTTTGGTAATGATCCCAGCACAAGCTGTAATAGGATTATGGAGCAGCAGCAGGTCCTGGAGTTGGGGTAACTCCTGCTGCAGGGCTTTTCCCCATCGCCTTTCTCAGCACGTGGCCAACCTGCTCGCTTGTTTCAGTGCAAAGTTTGAACTCCACATTCCTTTTTCTGTTTCCACATTAATTCCATATAGGAGGAATTGAGTACAAAAAGAACTTGTCTTAGGCTTGAGTCCAAAATAACTTTGAAATAACTGTTAAAATTAGTTGGACCGTTCGAGCTGCTTAAAGCACTTAATTGGGACCCCCAGAGCCCCAGCACAGCGCGGTTTGAGCAGATTTTGCCTTCAAGTTCTGGTTCTCTTTCAAGCGCTGCTGGTTCTCTCCAGTGTCGCTGTTTTCCTTGGAGTGCAAATGCTTATGTTCCAGCAATAAAAGCCACAGTAGGACTGTAATTATGATGCTGTCAGCTTTGAGGATGGTTTATAACAAGTCCTGGCCACTCTTCTGCATAGAAAACTTTATTAGGAGATGACTGAGTGCCTTCACTGGGTTTTGGAAGAGATTTTCAGCTCTGTTGCAGTTATTGAGTCAATTAATCCTTGTTAACTTTGTGGTAGGTTTAAAATCCTTGGGGTAAATGTGACAGCTAGTACCAACAATGTTTAAGGTCGCCACTATTAAGACTGAAATGTCTTCTGAGCGAGGGATTTATCCATTTTTTTGTCTTCTAGGTAAGCGAACAGCTTGACAGCAGCAACACACCGCAAGTTAGTTACTCAAAATCTAACCACCTTTCACTTTCCATGTTGCTAAGGTCTTTCAAATAATTCACCACTGACGTCTACCTTTGGCTCAGCCAGCTATAAGGAAAAATTAAAATACCCTCACAATCCATGAAGACACTTCTTAGCTTTCTTATTCTTATCAACAGACACAATTATCCTTCCTCGAAACACGGACAGAGTTCAGGCCATTTATTTTGTTCCACAAAGGCTGTTTTTAAATCCTTGAACTAAGATATTTCCTGTGAGTCAAGGCAAATTCCTCCTGTCGAATGCAAGTAACGCCATCAGTCTCGGCCAGGAAAATATTGCTCACGCTCTTTTCCTTCCTATCTGCTTCCTGGAAAATTGCATTGAACCTGCTGTTTTCTGTTCGTTTATTTTCAGGAAGTGAAGTTACCAGTGGAAGGTCAGAACCTTGTTTGTGACTTTGCAGTTTTTACGTAATCCTTTTGTTCCTGACTGTTTTCATAGACTTTGAGTAGGAAAGTGGACAGCGCCGCGAGTGTGACTGAGTGTAAGAATGGCAGTCCCGGGATCTCTCGAGGCTATAGGCTGACCTAGGGAATGAGTAAGTTCTACACCTTACATTTGTGGCACCAAAACTCATCATTGCAAAGGCTTTACATAAGAGGAAGGAGTTGTTTTTTCCTTCAGGAGAATCACATGCTTGGGAATTCTGTCTGTTACTGGAGGGAGGAATGACTTGCTAGCGATCTGCCTGTAAGGGATGTTGTGGGGCAGCTGACGCACAGCAAGGACCCAAGAACTCTGTTTAGAGTTCTTGAGGAGGTAATTTATTTGCTAGTGGGTGCACAGGGGCTATCGCCTCCACGGATGTGCACGCTGCTTGCCCCCAAACCCATGATTATATGCCATGATTATATCCATTAGATATTCCAACCCACCTATACATACGCACGACCTGTCCCCGCTTCCTATGTTAATTAAGTCTCCTCCCTCATGAGCTTGTGCAGTTTCTTTTGGTGGTCGTCTTTTGAGGGTCACGATGCCATCTTGCGATGAAGTAAGAGTCTTCCTCAGGGTTGAACTTTTGCCCCTCCATCACTCTGAGCATGCCCTGTTGTTTCCTGTCAGTAGTCCAAACTGTATAGCTGGTCCCTGCCAGCATTTTAGCAATCAGTTTCTTCTTTGACAGGGTGCACCCGGCCTCCCATCCTTCTACACGATACTAGTTGCTAAGCCTTATGGTTTTCAACAACAGCAGGTAGTCACTACATCGTCCTAAAGTAATGATCACTCCATCAGTAGTCAATGCTCACTCCATCACCGCTCTGGATGTTCTACAGCTTGATTGGTACATGGACCATGGCTGCTGCGTCAGCTGTTCCTGCTCAACATTTCTTGGCTGCCCCGGGATGCTTTCCAAGATGAGTTTGCTCATTGTCAGCTTCAAAACCAGGGTGGGAAAAGGCTTATATACCTTTGGCTAAGAGTCAAGAACAAGTGACGTCTGAAAAAACTTCCTTGTTTCTTTTTGGCTTATTTGTGATAGATACCCACTCTAAAAATCCACGTTCAGGTGGTGCTCTGGATCTACAAGCTACTCCGATGCGCTATCTCCTTGATTTCACTGAGGACATAATTGCTCAAAGTCAGCAGAAGAAGGTTCTGGCTTGCAGTGATTTATTTTATTACCTATGTTAATGTGTCAGTGGAATGGAAGACAGCCTCGCGGGCACTAAGTAACAGGAGTTAAGTAATGATTCAGGTTTCCCTTGGAGACTGTCGACACGTACGGTTTTCTCCAACCTTTTTTCATATGATTTCAAAATAATTTCAAATTATTATGAATATTTATTAATTGAGCTGCTTTACAGGCTGGGCTGGCTGGTGTTCAGTTCTTCACACATTCAGTTATATGCACCTCAGCCAGGATTGTTTCCATGAAGTCCTTCCATCCCTTTCTGCTCAAACAAATAGCCATGAAATCACTTTGGGATTTCTCATGTTTTGCACATATGTTCTCACGTCTCTTCTCGTTTAGCAGCGGATCTCCTTTCTGTCTTCTTCACAGTCATGAAATTATAATATTCTTCTTTTCTTCTGCAGACCTCATTTTTCTCCTGGGCTTCTGGCTTGCCTGGACTTCAGCTGGCCATGCCTTCAGCTAAGCATCTATTTTGTCAGTACGCACTCAAGCTTTTATCTCAGACACCTTTCACTTCTGGGCAGCACTGCCAGCTTGGCAGCCTGCCCATCCCTTGGTCTCTGCGGTGTCTGGCACATCTGCCTGAGCAGCTGCAGGGTGACTGGGCTCATGAGTTCCTGTGTGACTTAGTCTAGGTGATCCTGCTGTTGCAGGAGGATTGGACTAGATGATCTTTTGAGGTCCCTTCCAATCTGTTATGATTCTATGATTCTATGATGCTATGGGCATAACGTTGGCTAAAGAAAGTAAGAGAAGTTCCTAAAGCTTTGCAAGCCCAATTAGCGTGCTGGGTAGCAGGTAAGCCCAGCTGAGCTGCAGCAGTAGGATGCAGAGAAAACTTTGTGCTGTTAATGTTTTCAGAGAGAGTTTCGACAGTCTCTAGTGTCGAAGGCAAACCATAGGTTAGAGGCACTAACGTCGTGATGGTTGTCGTGCTCACTGCCGTGGTGTTGCAGTATTTCCCACTGCTTCTTTATCGCTCCTTCCAAAATTCCTTCTCTTTTATACCTCTGTAAAGTCCTACTGTAAAAAGATTTGGCAGTCCAAGAGAGTGATGAGAAGGACCTGTGTCCTTCCTCTTCGAAATCAGTTCGGTTTTACTGTGCCTGTACCGATGGCATGGGAAACTCTGCAAAGCGAACGGAAAGCAAACACATTTGTTTGTGGACATAGAGGGGTGTCCTAAGAAGTTTGTAAAATCTTGTGAGAGGCTGAAAAGTGAGTGGATTGGGGTCTCTGCTGCGGAGGGGAGAAGGGAAAGCCACTGTGCATCAGTCTGAAGAGGAGCACAAGACATGAAAGCCGAAAGGTCTTGCAGAGGAACTTCTACTGTTGTATCTCTGTTGTTGGACTGTGTATAATAACTCACTCTGTGCAGACAGGGAAAGCACCATGTCTAGTCATTGCAGCAAGGGAGAAGTCTGAATCACACGGGCGACTCGACTCAAATAACAGCAGAACTGACGGAAACAAAATAATCTGTAGAAGTACTTTAGGTTCCATGTGTTTAAAATCTTCTCAGTGTTTATAAAAATAAGGTGGAAAGCAGAGTAGTTACTCCAAGTAGTTGTTGATGCCTTTTCCAGAAAGGTTTTGTGGTTCTCCATAGTTTTAGAATGACACAGATAGGATCTGACTCTTTCCCACACTTACCCATGTGCGAGTGAGAAAGGAAATACTTCAGAGGTTTAGTTTTGGTCAAGTTGCTGCTACAAAATGCGAAGGGGACTGCTGTTCTCTGCCAAGGGGAGGACAGATGGATATTCTAGCAGTTAGCCATGCGCAGACATAATAACCGTCATAGGACTTCTCCACTGGGACTCAGAGATAAGCAGCGTGTTGGTCCAAGATACGGATTGTGTAAATGGGTTGAGAAATTTAACCGCAAGATGGGAACTGGCTCTGTTAAGGCAGGAGTTGTGAACTGCTGTGTTTGACCTACCACAATGTCTGGAAATCCACGGCAGCGAGAAACAAAACCCGTTTGGTTTACATTAAACTTGGTTTTGAAACACAGCTCATACGCTGGTGTGACCCGGAGGTAACATGGTTTTTTCTCTTTGTAGGTTAGAGGAGATCACTGCAAAGCTTGGGTCTGGGTCCTGGGAAAGGAAAGGTATTTATGTCTTTATGCTTTTATTCTTTCGTGCTTCATTAATGCCTTAGTTTGGGGTTGCAGTTGACTGTTCAAGGTCTGAAGGAGCCAGGTACGTGGCACATGGCATTGCTTTTCCAATCCTGTAGCCTAACCAAAGGAACACGGCCATCAGCAGAAAGCAAATGGACATTTTATTATCCATCTCTGTGTAGTGCAAATTTGAAATAGCACAGGCAGACAAAATGTCCACAGGACCAGAAAGACCCACCCAAATGTATCATAGAGACTATCTAAGACATTGACAATCCAATCCATTGCTCCAGCCCAACTCATTCTGTGCTGCTCCACCTGCCAGACCTCAGCAGCTTGTCTGCAGATAGAGGGACTTCTGCAGACAGACAACACTCTGACTCTCTGCAAGCAAGCTCACTTTTATCTTGTTCAGTTGCATCAGAGACATCTTTTTGGAAGCAGACACCTGTTGTGATCCAGCTGAGTGGTTTCCATCCAAGGTCGATGGAGTCCTGAGTGAAAAGCCAAGAAGACTATTTCTCTCTGTACCTCCCACGAGAACCCAGGTATCGGCAGGAATCGCCCACGTTGTCAACCTCAGTTCTCAGCACTTTGGGCATACCTGATTAAAGCCCAGCTTGCTGCAGCTACGGGGGTAAGTTCAGCCATCAAGGTTACAATGTGCAAGAGGAACTTGGGGAACCCTGGACCTTTCTGGCATCAAAAGAGAAAAGATAGGTGTAGCAATCTATATTGGTTCTCATCTGCTTTTTAGAAGAGGAACTGCTGGGCTTCGATTCTCCATTGGACCTTTTATTGCCTTTCCAGGTAAATTAGAAGTAGGTTAGAAGAGCCCTCGTGCCCTTGATTCCCAGTGTGCGCACACACACACACACAGGGGCACGCTAAAGCGTAATCCTTGCATCAAGCATGATTCATTGACTTCAAAATGTTTCTTGGGACACCTGCTGTTTTAATAATCTGGTTAGAAGAATGTAAGTCTTATTTGTGTTCCAAAACTTCATCTTTGGAGAAAGGTGAGAGACCTGTCTGATCTTTGGGAAGAGACCAAGTGCCAGAGTCCTGCACAAGAAGACCCTCTGAGTTGGGCAACAGCAGGCAGCTACGAACAGCCCCTATGGACGGTTGATTGATGTTAGTGTAGATTTAGTAATTTCCTGCAGTAAAGACATTTTGGCTTGATCTCTGCAGGCTGGAGAACGCAGCAGACTCACTGCTCCTGGTGCTTCTTGGCAGGAAATAACCTGCACCCTGTGCTGGCGTCTGGTCACTCTTTGGCAGCTTCTGTGACAGCTCTGTTCTCCTGTGGCTGCTATTGTTAGGAACTTCCTCGCTTGTTCTCCAGGGAAAACACATCCCTCAGATGACGTTTTCGTTTAGAGTCCTGTAGTCTTTGCAGAGCAACAGTTTCACAGATGATGCCTCCCTAGCTGAATCTGTCCAGCAATGCAAATATTTGAGCAGCAGCTAAAAAGCTGTCTTCTGAAGGTCTGCTTTCTGATTGATGCAGCTGGCTGATGGACAGAGGGAGAAACTCTGTTCATGCCCTTAGTGGCCTCTCTCCACGTTTCCACAAAGTTGTGGTTCTGCTACGAGGTTTCTGACTGCCGTTTTGTTTTCCTCTGCTGTTGTGCTGGGACGTGCTCCCTGTATCCTGCCTGCAGCGGAAGTACCTGCCTGTCAGCAGCGTTATTAATTGCTCAAGTCCTCAGTAGGGGTTAGAGTGTGATCTCCAGGTGACACTGCCATAGGCAACGTATGGTGCCCAGGAGGTAGCTCTCAGCTCACGCTACATCTCGTGAGACCCATCGGTCTGTCTGTTCTCTGCAGTGACCTGGGTTTCAGCCCTGCATCACTCTCTGCCAGCACATGACATAATTTTACTGAGGTGAGGGGGAGAGAACAACATCAGTTGTTCGTGAATCAGCTTTTAACAAAATATAGACATGTGGCTGACTCCATTAGTTCTGGCCCAAAATCTCTTGAACATTTATGAATACCCACAGCACCCCACATGGCTTCATTTAGTTTTGCTGTAAGCCGAGCTGTTTACAGAGGATGTAAAGAAGTCTTTTCAAGGATCACCAAAAAGCTAGTTATAGAAGCTACCTGCCCTTTCCAAGACCCATACTGAATTTGTGTTACTGTTAGTTCCTATCCAACACATGTTTTTGTTCTACAACTGGAAAATCACTTCTCCCCCCCCCAGCCTTTATTGTATGTCAGTAACGATGGAAATAAAAAGTACCACTTATTTCTAATTTAAATAACATTTTCAAACATAGCTGATGGTGTCACCTGCTCCTGGGATTACCTGACAGCTCTCTTGCTGAAATGCTTTCCTGTTCTTTTAACTGTTACCCAGCTCCTGGTGTTTCTCCCGACTTTTTCCATTGCAAGTTAACTGCAGCGGGGTGGTGGTTCTGTGCGTCTGCGTGGAAAAACAATCAGCCCAAATGATTTGGACCATTTGAGAATAAAATCAGGGAAAAGAGGATGTTTTCCCATAGTGAAATAATGAATCATTCTTCCTGGGAACTGTTGCCCCTCCCGTTCTCTACAGCAGGGGTTTTTTTTTGCTCTTGGCCCAAGGCTGGAGGGATGAGAGGTGCGTGAGAGAGTCAGTGGGCTTCTCTGGGCCAGTGAAGAGAGCCCTGTGGGACTCCTGGTGAGCTGGGGTTGGAGGGATGTCCAGAGAAAAGAAGATAAGGCTTGTTGTTAGAATGGAGGCTGTAAGGAAACCAACTTCATTCAACATCTTTATCAATGAGCAGATTGAGTGCACCCTCAGTAAGTCTGCAGACGACACCAAGTTGGCAGGGAGGGTTGATCTGCTGGAGGGTAGTGAGGCTATTCAGAGGGACCTTGACAGACTGCATCGATGGGCTGAGGATAATTGTCTGGGTTTTAATAATGCCAAGTGTCAGGTCCTGCATTTTGGTCACAACAGCCCCCTGCAATGCTATAGGCTTGGGGAAGTGTGACTGGAGAGCAGTCTAGCAGAAAGGGACCTTGGGGTTCTAATGGACAGGAGGCTGAATATGAGCCAGCAGTGTGCCCAGGTGGCCAAGGCGGCCAATGGCATCCTGGACTGTATTAGAAACTGTGTCCCCAGCAGGAGTAGGGGGGTGATTGTCCCTCTGTACTCAGCACTGGTGAGGATGCACCTTGAGTACTGTGACCAGTTTTGGGCACCTCAGTACGAGGGAGATGCCGAGGTGCTGGAGCGAGTGCAGAGCAGGGCAATGAAGCTGGTGAAGGGCCTGGAGAATAAATCTTATGAGGAGAGAGATTGAGAGAGTTGGAGCTGTTTAGTTTGAGGATGAGGCGGCTTAGGGGAAACCTCATTGCACTCTACAACTATCTGAAAGGACACTGTAGAGATGTTGGTGCTGGTCTCTTCTCACAGGTAATTAGTGACAGAACCAGAGGGAAGGGCTTCAAGCTCCAACCGGGTAGGCTTAGATTGGACATCAGGAAAAAATTCTTCATGGAAAGAGTGGTCAGGTACTGGAATGGGCTGCCCGGGGTGGTGGTTGAGTCAACATCCCTGGTTGAGTTTAAAAGACGCTTAGATGAGATGTTGGGGGATCTGGTTTAGGGGTGAAGTTCTAGAGTAGGGTTGATGGTTGGACTCTTATGATCCCAAGGGTCTTTTCCAACCTGAATGATTCTATGAAATGATAAAAAAACCAATGTGGAATCTGTGTTCTTGTATGAACAGTATCACTGAATCTGACCAAAACCTTTTCTCTTTCCCTACAGACAAAAGCAGCTCTCCAAGCTCTAATAGAAAAACATCAGAAATTGCCAGGGAATATATTTAGGGCTTTAATGGAACGATTTCAAAGGCATCAGAAAGACGATTAAGGTCATCTAAATAAACTACTGTTAATTATAATATTCTGAAAGTCATATTTGTAACTTATTCATCCTTCTAATAATAGGTTTTAAATGCTGTCCTAGTGGTACTGCTGTATAATTTAAGATGTAAGACACTTCCCTGTGCCCTTCCCACTGTCCAGTATCGAGCTCAGGAACCCAAACCTCCAATCATTCATAATGGGGCAAAGCCTAGGTTTGGATAAGTGCTCTCCTACCTTGAAGGTGGGTTGTTGGGTTTTCCCCCCAGAAATGGTGCTGCCAGTCTTTATGTCCACAGTCTTGTGTGAGTTTTTGTGTTCTCCTTCCACTCTGTTCTTTAACCTGAATGTCACACCTGCACTAGAGATGGAATCTCACTGTCTCAGAGAGAGTTTGGAAGACTGAAAATTGATCAGAGAACTACAGTGAGCCGAGGGAGTTTGTTGCACAAACTGCTCCGGTGCTGTGAATAAGAACCCGACAGCCCAGCGGGCTGTTCCATCCTGGGTGTCTGCCGCTGAGTGTGGTCGTCCCATGAATTCACAGCGAATCTGCAAATTCTCCTTGGAAAGAGCAGGCCAACCATTTAAACTTTGGAGTACTGCTTGGGGACATTGGGCTCAGAGAGCTTTGTCCTGAAGGGAAGAAAGAAATATGAGAACAACACTCCTTTTAAAAGAAGTAAAAACAGGATAAACATTCCAAAATGGACTTTAATGTTTGGGGGGGAGGGGAGAGCGTATGTGTAAATGGTTAAACAGCTGTGTTCACCACACACCGTCACGTATATCTGTTATTAAATGGGGGCTGAGAGGGGAATCCTCTGCACTGAAGTGGAAACAATTGAACGAACAAACAGGAAAGACTTGCAGGTTTGGGATTTTGTGCACTTAGAGTAAAATCACGTTATTCGTTGTCTCTGATTAACTTTGATGCTATTATTTTTTAAACAGGAAATATCTGAAGTATTTGCTCTGATTGCCATCAAGTTGAATCTGCAGTTATTGAATTACTATCTGGGAACTCTTTCTTTTGGAATGAGAACAGATTCCTTAAGGAAGAACAAAAGAGGGGTTCAGTCCCTTTTCATTATTGCTGGGTTTTGGCCTTTTCTTAAAAATAATCCCAAACCACTGCTCCCCCACCTTTTGAAAGAGTAGTGGTGGTTCAGTTTTGTTCCCGTTCCTCCCACCACTTGAGCGTGTGCTTTGGTTTGCCCTCTTTTAAATGTGTGAATTATGTAAGGGTGTGTGACGCCCTAATATTACAGAATTATCAGGTTATGGGAAAGAGTCTGCAAATTACAGTTTACAGAGAGCACAGTGGTGGTGTTTTATATCAGAATAATTCTCCGTGGTGTTGAATTAAGTTCTGTGAGACCAGGGCAAGAAGCACGCTGTACAAAAGCAAGTGCTCATCCCGGAGTTTTGTAAAGGACTTGGGTTTTATTTGAAGGCAAGGTTGGGTTCTCCTTTAATTTATTGGAATGGTTTGGGGAAAAGTTACGTTAAGCCGTGTGTGTGTCACTAACAGCGCTAGTTCTCAACACCTGTGTCAGAGTGTCGCTGAACTACGACTTTGTCTTTACTGTCCATCTTGAGGAAAATGCGTATCGGTCTCTGTTGTGAAATTCTCAAAGGCAGCTGAAGTTGTTTTGTGTTGAGGTTGCGCAAAGAGAAGAGAAAACTCAGTCTGAAAGGTCCTGTTAGACGTGATCTGGGATTTTGGGAACATTCACGTCACTGATTATGTGGGTGGATGGATGGATGCAGTTTTGTCCCTTTAAGTATTGAAAGGTTGAAATAGAATATGGAGGGTGGTACTGGTGTTCCCTAAGTGCTGATATCTGTATAGGCCTTTCATCGTCTTTCCTTTAAAAAGAGAAATGTGTAGAAGGTACCTTTTGAATAAAATGACAACTGGAACCGGCTTCTGCAGTTCTGTATTGAGTTTGGACTAGAAGAACTCACACGTGGCCTGCCCTGGCGAGCCTTCAGTGGGATTGAGAAGCTCCTCTTGCCTGATGTTTCAATAGGAGGGGAGGGACCAGAACCCCACAAGGAATGAAATAAAGGAAACATAATTAATGCAATAGTGGAATAAAGGACCCTAGTCACATAAACAATAAGGTCTGAGTTTTAATAATTGTAATTGATGCCGTAGGAGGCCTTTGCAGACAGGTTAGTACCACGTCAGTAGCATTTAAGGTTCAGCAACAGAAAATATTACTTAACTACCACATAGTGAGGTTTCTTGTGTCCAAGAGGCTAGTGGTCTCCTGCGGTGCAATAAGAAGATTATGGCCAGCAGGTCAAGAGAGATTCTCCTCCCCCTCTCCTCTGCCCTGATGAGGCTGCTTCTGGAATACTGTGTCCAGCTGCAGGCTTCCTGGCTCAAGAAGGATAGGGAGCTGTTGGAGAGAGTCCAGCACAGAGCTGCTAAGATGATCAGGGGACTGGAGCATTTGCATTAAGAGATGCTGAGAGAGCTGGGGCTGTTCTGTCTGGAGAGGAGACTGAGGGGGGAGTCTCATAAATGCTTGTAAGTATCTGAGGGGTGAGTGTCAGGATGATGGGACCAGACTCTTCTCAGTGGTGCCCAGCAATAGCAGAAGGGCAATGGGCACAATTTAAACATAAGGAAAATGTTTTTCACGATGAGGGTAACAGCCCTGGCACAGGCTCCCTGGAGAGATTGTGGAGTCTCTTCTGGAGACAATCAAAACCTGCCTGGGTGTGTTCTTGTGTGATCTATAAGAGAATGTGCTCTAGCAGGGGGCGTTGGACTAGATGATCTCCGGAGGTCCCTTCCAACCATTCTGTGATTCTGTGATGTCTGGTGTGGGAATTATTCCCTTCTTCACTGAAAAATGGGGCAGAACCTATGGGGAGACTCTTACAAGTCAGGCTGTAGACCAGGCTTCCAACTGGCTGATCTGATCTACCGTGCTAGGGAAAAGCATCAAAAGGATGTCTTCAGTGATGTTAGACCAGACAGCTGACTGCCTGGGTGGCCTTTTGGGGTGCTGAAGACATCCCAGGCTTCCTCATACAAACAGCACAGCCAGGGCACTCATTTTTAGGTTGCTTGGAAATAGAAACAGGGTGACTGCTGCACCAACAGGTATCCATCGTTACCTCTCAGCAAGACAAATCTCCTACTGGCCAATTGACTGTCCTGTTTCGTAACAGCAGAGCTCAGCCTGGATTAGAGTGCTTTCACACGAAGCTGCAGGTGCAGGGTAGAGCGGTTAATCAGCATTGCCAACAAATTGAGTTGTTCATCCGGTGCTGGGTTTGCTGTGGGAGCGTGCCATTAAATTGCTTCATCCCGTTCCTCCGCAGAGAAAGATCCGGCTCTGGTGGCGCTTCATGTGGTCACTCTGCAGTGCTTAATCCCTGTTAAGTCCATCAGAGATGCCAGCCTGGCCGCTTCCTGTTGTTTGTACCTAGAAATCACCGTGCCAAAAGTAAACAGGGAAGTGCATGGAATCGTTTCAGCAAACACACGTGAAGATTATCCTCCAAAACACACCCGGTGAAGCTTTGTGAGGCGATCTGATGTCACTCCCTTTCTTGGTTCTGTTCCTGTCTATGAAGGTCTGTGCCAGCAGCAGAGAGCTTGAGTCTCTACAGGAGAGCTGAATGATGCTAACGCCTTGTTGTGTTTTGTCACAGCTTCACAGAACATTAGGGACTGGAAGGGACCGCGGAAGATCTTCTAGTCCAACCCCCCTGCCAGAGCAGGTATTTAAACTCAGAACTAGCCCAAATGGAAGGCAGTCTCCACACAACTTGCTTTTCTTCCCTGGGGGTTGTTTGGGGGTTTCTTTCGTTATTTGGTTTTGCACAGATGGCTACAAATTCCCCACTTCCTACTTCGACTTTTTCAGAGCACACGTCGCGTGCGGATCATCTGCTCCTTCCCAAAACGTTTTACAATTGTTATGGTGGTCTCCTCATGTCAGCAATTTGGTCACAAATCCTGCACTTGCATCCTGGCAGCGCCGAGTACCTGCTAAGAGAGCAAGCTGGCACGTAAGGAGCGAGTGAACTTGAGCAGCCTGATGTGGCCTCAAAGAACCCATGTGGAAAAGTTCTCTTTTCAGCTTCTGCTTAAAAAACAGTGACCTGGAATGTGCCAGTGCGCTGCCCTGCCATGGGTAAAAGCTCAGCTCTGGCAGCTGGCTCAGCTCCTCACCTTTCCTCCAGGTCTGACTGGCTGTAGCTCCTTGCTGGCTCACGAGCTGATCTGAACACTTCCACCACCCAGGCACAGGGTCTTTGTATTTACCTGGGTAAATAAGAGCTCTCAAGCCCAGAAGTTTCTCTTCTTTCCTCCTCCACACCAGCTGCCTTCAGAGCCTCTCCCTGAGATCTGCCTTCCTGCATGACTTCGAATAGCACCTCTTTAGTCTTCTGCTTGAGTTGAGCTAGAGGAGAGTGCAAAGCAAATTGCTGCTTTTGAGAGCTCAGCTTGCTGAGGGATGTCAGAAGTCTTCAAGCCAAAGTGTAACGAACCCAAGACTTTTATGTTCTTCCAAGATGCTCTTGCTGTTTCATTTTTCTCTGAGGCTGCCTTGTTTTTTTATTCCTCTTTCTTTAGGAAATCTGAGGGCTGTGGTTTCAAAAGATGTTGCACTTGTGCTCATGAGAGCAAGTACTCCAAAGGATAAAAGTGCAACCAAATGTTTCCCTTCCTTTCAGCTCCAGGCAGAAACAGAAACGAAGTAGATCATCTCTGTGCACAGTAGGAGACAGCCCGTGGCACAGGCTGCTGGGGTAAAATGAATCATCGATGCAAGAGAAGTTAATTAAAGAAAGGGTTTTATGAGATCCGTAATCAAAACAGTGTTGAAAATCAAGGTCTGTCGTGTGCCACCTGCACGCAGCAGCAGGACTGGCGTGCCTGACTGCAGATCAGTGAGGGCACTGCCCAGCCACTGCTCATCAGGGGATGTGGCATGTGGGTCAGAACGTTAGCCCATACTGCCATCCAAACAAGACTTGGACTTGAAGGTATTTTCCAACCTGAATGGTTCCATGACTCTGTGAAGAAACCGTTGTCATTCCTTCTCTGGAGATGTTTAAAACCCCTCTGGACATGTTCCTGTACGACTTGGTCTATGTGATCCTGCTGTGGCAGGGGGATTGGGCTAGATGATCTTTCGAGGTCCCTTCCAATCCCTAACGTTCTGTGATTCTGTGACACCTGATGTCTTACCAGAGTGGAGATTTCTTTATAACTTTACAGCTATTTAACCCTTTCATAAAAGATATACCTAACAGCTTCGTAACTGTAATGATCAGGCGGGTCAGCTGTGGAGACACAAGCCCATCTAAAAACTATGGAAACAGTATCAGATAGGAAAATGATTGAATTCTGTCTTACTTATTATTTCTTCTTCTTATTTAATCTCTTTGGTGGGGGGCGACAGGGTTACAGGAGTGAGGATTTAGGACTTGTATGAAACGAGAGCTGCCAGTAGCGCTGCAGGGCTGCTGCTCCGTGGATTAGTTTTGCCAAGCGACAACAGCTATTCCCTCCGTGTCCTGCACCAAACCACAACATGCAAATGAAAAACAACCCCGTGAAGAATCCATCAGCCGTGCATCACCCCTGCTTGCAGCCAAATCCACTTATGCAACACGTACACATTCTTGTTCTTTCCTCTTTTTGGGCTCCTGCTCATTGCTTAGTTGTTTGGTGGGTTCTTTTCTCATCTCCCTTTGGCCTGAGGGAGGCCAAGTAGCAGCATTGAAGCAGGAGTGGAAGTATGGCTGAGGGGTAGAGGCTGGCATCCGGGCACTGGGCTTCGTTGCACAAGCTTTGGGTGCTGCTTGGGGTGACGTTGCACAGGCAGAGGTACAGCAGTGAAGGCCAAGAGGGCTGTTCAGGCCATTGGGGATGCTGCCAAACACAGCAACAGCTTGTGCAATAGTTTAATGATGAAAGCACTTGCCCAGGAGGCAGAAGTAAAAGACACTAAATGCTCCTCAACTTGAGAGAGCGTAAACACAGTAAAAACGAAGAAGCTGCATCTTCCCAGGAGTTTTCGCTAATTATTTGGCTCAGAACAAGACTGGAGTGAGGTTCAGCTCTCCCTCCTCCACTACTCAATGGGAATCACTGAACTGTGATGCTTTTAGGAGTCTGAAGGAAGAAAAAAAGCGACAAAGTACCTTCTTCTGTCCCATCCTTCTCAGATCACAGAATCACAGAACATTAGGGATTGGAAGGGACCTCGAAAGATCATCCAGTCCAATCCCCCACCACAGCAGGATGACCTAGATCCAGTCACACAGGAACATGGCCAGGTAGGTTTTAAGTGTGTCTGGAGAAGACGACTTCACAACCCCTCTGGGCAGCCTCTTCCAGTGCTCTGTCACCCTCACCATGAAACAGTTACTTCTCATATTGATGAGGAACCTCCTATCGTTAGATGACACTGAGCAGAACCTGGCTCCATCCTCATGACAACCACCCTTCACATATTGATCAACAATAATGAGGTCAGCCCTCAAGGCAAGGGATTAAAATCAAGGCATAGATAAACTTGCATCTTAGTAATGGGAAAAGAAGAGAGAGAAATGTCTTTGGCTTTAATTTGCCTTCTTCATTATCACAGATATTTTGAATGTATGAGGAACACCAGTGGTGTTGTACTCATCAGTGATACAGCAGACAAGTATGCAGTGAGTTCTGTTTTCATGCTGTCAGGTTTCTTTTCGATCTTTAGTGGTCATAAAGTCTAAAACCTCAAGTTTAATTTTAAAACATAATATTGAGCCATTACATTTAACCACATGACTTACTACCTTACCTTTCAGTATTAACCCAAGCAGTAAGCAGCTGAAATGTGAGTATTAGTGCATCATGGGCCCTTCTAATCCCTAATGTTCTGTGACGTCTATAACAATGGATCAATTTCCAGCACCGGTAACATCTTGTGACTATCTGCAGCATTAGCAATTTTTGCTCACTCTGTAAAAGGAACAGCCCCAGCATCTGGAGGGCTTCCAAAACAGTTGAGAGGGTTGTAATTTTTTTTAAGTTCAAGCTTTATAAGGGATGCAACTTTTTTAATGGCTTTAGCTGGAAGAAATGAGAAGCAATCTGCATTCCTGCTGTAGCTGTAGTGTAAGTAGGCCAACAAGCCAGCTGAGATTGTGTTATTTCTGCCTCATCAGTTAGCACCTTTAGGATGAGAAGGCAGGTATGATTTATGGTGGAACAGAGGCTTACAGAGCCCAGCTGGAAACCTTCATACTACAGTAGCTGAAATATGAAAAATTGGGTGAGTGTGGTGATGCAAAATGTATTCTAGGTCATATACATGGAGAGAAGTAAATTATTTCCATAAAACTGCCAGACAAGGGCCCTAAAATAATACACAAGGGCCCTAAAATAAGATACAGTGTGTGTATCTTCTGGCTTTGATTTGAGGTGCCAGTAATACATTTTCATGTAAGAGTGTTCTCCCTTCCTCCTTCTCTCACGCAGGTTAAACTTAACTGCAGACAAAAAGCCATTGCTGCCTGAAGGTGGTTTGATGACCAATGATAAACAAGTTTTTCACCCTGTCCCAGAATTTCTCTTCTTTAGCATAGAATAATTCAGGTTGGAAAAGACCCTTGAGATCATCAAGTCCAACCATCAACCCTACTCCACAAGGTCACCCCTAAACCAGATCCCCCAACACCACATCTAAGTGTCATCATTGTGCAGATCAAATCAGAAGCTATTTCATGTCATTTTTCTTAATTTTTAATTATTTTATATTTATTAATTTCTGAATTATTTTCATTGGGAAACTAGATTAGGCTAGCATACAGTCCACACAGTCATTTCAACATATTTCATAGCAAATCAGAGCGGATTACTTCTTAAAAGCATCATTTAATTTCAAAAGTATCCACTGGACATCTCTTTCGTAATTTTATATCACCATTATCTTTTGAGTTCTCTTCCAATCCCTAATGTTCTGTGATTCTGTGATTCCCACATTCTCTCAATCACCTTGTTTAAATAAAGGAGGAAGATTTTGTTTTGTCTGAATACTGCAATGTCATAGGTTCCCTTTTTGCTTTTCCTTTCAGAATGAAATTGTTTACCTTTGAATAATCCTCTTGAGACTGCATCTGGGATATTGTGTCCAGTTCTGGGCCTCTCAGTTCAAGAAGGACATGGAGCTGCTAGAGACAGTCCAGCACAGAGACACAGAGATGATGAAGGGAGTGGAGCATCTCCCTGCTGAGGAAAGGCTGAGGGAGCTGGGGCTCTTTAGCCTGGGGAAGAGGAGGCTGACAGGTGACCTCATTAATGTTGATCAATATGTGGAGGGTCAGTGTCAAGACGATGAAGCCAGGCTCTGCTCAGTGTCATCTAGTGATAGCACAAGGGGCAAGGGCTGTGAGCAGGAAGAGAGGAGGTACCGCATCTTTTGAGTTCAAGCTCTTAAAAAATGCAATTATCTCTGCTTTTACAAGTCATGTTCAAAGAAAAAGACATGGAAATAGATTGAAGCCTTTTGCAAATTTCAGTTAAGAGAATCAAGCTTCACTGACTTCTCTGGTTGAATCTCCTCAATATCTATCAGCATTGTTTTCCATTTATGCTACAAGATAAACACAGAATCACAGATTCACAGAACATTAGGGATTGGAAGGGATCTGGAAAGATCATCTACTCCAACCCCCCTGCCAAAGCAGCATCCCCTAGAACATGTCTCCAGAGAATGAGACTCCACAACTCCCCTGAGCAGCCCCTTCCAGTGCCATGTCACCCTCACCTTGCTTTTAGTATTATCGGCTACTGCCTACTATAAAACATCACTTGACTTAGTACTGTTAATAATTAAGTGTCAGGCTCTGATGTCAAATATTGATTGACTTGTTAGAAAATATCTTCAAGGTAATGGTTTTCTTATAACTGAGATTTATGAACAAGGTAGTTGGAAATATCAGACGGTAAGAAAAGATGAATCTTTTCTTAATTCCCTGTATCCCAATTCTAGATGGCTTCCGTTAAAAGAACCCACAAATAATTCTCATTGCTTCAGCAGTCTCTTAATACCAGTTTTACAGGGACGTATCCATGTAAAGTGAAATTTCCTTCGCGGTAATGCACCAATGGACACAAATTGCTAATTGCACAGTTTGAGAAACAACACTGGCGTTCAGCATTTCTTTCAAAGTGCTGACCTGGTACTTTCCCAAATGTCAGGAGACAATGCTGCTGATAAACCTAAGCTATTGCTAACTCTCTGGAATGCATTTTGCATAATCTTTTCCAGAGAGGAAAGGACTAAGCTCCACTGGCCTGTGCAAAGACTTCACATTAGCAAGGATCATCTGGAAACAGACCAGATGCATTTGCCACTGCTTTTTGGCACGTTCATGTCAGACAGCTTAGTATTGATTCACCAGGAATCATTTCTTCCATGGTTTTATTCCCTAGGTCTTTTACTGTTGCCTTCTACTGCATTCCCACCTAGAAGAGGACATGGCCTGATCAGGAGGGCAGGTAGCCCTGCATTGTGTGCTCTTTGTGATGCTGCGATTTGGGGAATGTGGCTATGACGGCCATAACAGAAAGAGATCTATTATGTACTGTCTTCACTACTTCAGTCAAATTACTCTTCTACAGGAAATTGCACTGACCTTTTAGATTGTACTAAATGATCTAAAAACATAAATTCACAGGTGTTCTAAAAGTAACCATTCGGGACATCCAGAACGGGTAAAAATACCTGAACAACTCGTAAAAAGCCCCAAACAACTGGTAAAAAAAAAAAAAAGGAACCCTCCTTTCTCTCAGACAACACTGAAATCAACAAAATGGCAGATGGTTCACAAAATTAAAATGTTCAAAAGTGGCCAGTGAACTGAAAATCACAGAAGTAATGGAAACATTGATCTTGTACTATGGGCTTTAGAATAAAAACTAGGCAATTTCAAGAAAGACCATGTTCACAGAATCACAGAACATCAAGGATTGGAACAGACCTCGAAAGATCTTCTAGTCCAATCCCCCTGCCACCACAGGATCATGTTGGAGGTGAAGGGAAAAAAACCCCTGCAACTCCTCTGAAACCACGGCTTCTTATTAACATTTTACTGATACTAAATAAAATGTCAACACAGAATCACAAAACATCAGGGACTGGAAGGGACTTCAAAAGATCATCTAGTCCAATCCCCCTGCCAGAGCAGGATCAACTAGACCAAGTCACACAGGAACATGTCCAGGCGGGTTTTAAACATCTCTAGAAAAGGAGACTCCACAACCCCCCTG
>JAOXOE010059679.1:0-32367 GCA_028565055.1 Phoeniculus purpureus | reverse complement strand
CGCAGAGGGGCGGGAGCGGGGGCGGGAGCGCGGAGAGACCGGCCCGGCCCGGCCCGACCCGGGCCCTGCCGCCCCCTGCCGCCCCCAGCCTGACGGCGATCGGCTCGGCTCGGCCCGGCCGTCCCGGATGGCTGCCGGGACCAGCTATACCCCCTGCCCTGGGCATGGGCAGCCCCTCACCGTGTCCCCCAGCCTGGGGAGGGAGAATCCCTCTCCCTGTGCACAGCCGGACCGGGCAGACTCTCACCGTGATGTCCAGCTTGGGGCAGAGCCTCCACACTCATCCGGGACCCTCTAGGCACGGGACAGCTCGCCACACCATGTGCCCCATCCTGGCGATGGACCCTCCCCCTGTCCGCTCAGGACATTCTGGCTATGGGCAGCTTAGGGATGGACCCTTCTGTGGCCACTCATGCCACACTGGCCATGGTTCAGCCCCACACCATGATGCCATGATGCCAGTCCGCATCCCTGGAGGGCTTGAAAAGACATGGAGATGTGTTGCCTGAGGGACAGAGGCTAGTGGGGACATGTCAGTGCCGCATTATTGGCTGACGTGATGATCATGAAGGACTTTTCCAACACACAGTTGTCTCACCAACACATCGATGCGCAGCAGAGCCTACTACCTGTTCACCTCAAACTCTTCATCCAGTGTGGCCATCTTCCATCCTTAGCAGTCAGGACACGGTGTTCCTGGAACTGGGTTCCCAGATGAGGAAGCCATTTCCCATTTGTTTGCTCCATGAAAATGCTCTGGCTGCTGGGTTTGCTGTGCTTCCACAGAAGGCATCACAACTAAACCAAGCTGCTCATCTGAAATAGCAACCAGGCTACATTGCAGCTGGATACAGAGCATGAGATCATCTATCTGATTGCTGGATTGCCTGGAGGAAAAAACCCAAAATTGTTTGGTTCTGGAGACCCAGTTCTCATCATCTGAGCTGCTCCTGTGAATCTAAAGGATCCCTGCTGGGTAACAATGAGTTCTCATGACCCAGATATTTCAATGGGACAATGGAGGCATCACTTTGGGTGACTCACAGACATATATGACACGTCTCAGGCAGAAAGCACCTAAACACTTTCCCAAGTGTGTACAGTGACATGGCCAGCATCTGAGTCTCCTCATCAATGACTTCCTGTTCTTGAGTATTATATGGAAACTTGTGTGGTTTAGGTCAAAACTGAGGTGAAAGATCAGAGGGACACACCCGCAGGGCAGACAGGGCTTGGTTGAGTTGGGAGAGGCTGTACCTAAGAAAGCTCTGACAAATGCCAGGCAGCCTACAGTAAGTGGCTGTGTGATATGCAATGGGGAAGGTCGTCATTCCCCTGCTCACTGCCCTCTGAAGTTTGCAGTACCTTCTGGTCCTGTCCAGGGACCCATTCTGATGCTGAGCAGAATAAGCAGGAGCTCTGCAGGTGCAATGGGGCAACTTGACTGATCTGCCTAGTTTTGGTCCTGCTCTGTCATGGGTGTTGGACTCAATGATCTTCAGAGGTCACTTCCAACCCCTGAATTCTGTGATTCATGCCACCTCCTATGTTGGGCTAGAGGCAGCAGGAAGATTCCCAAGGCTCAGAAATGGCAGGATGGCCTCCATCTGCTGAAGGTAAAAGACAACACAAGGGAGGCTTGCAGCGTCCTGGTTCAGATGGTGGACTTGGCCTAGTCTATATAAGGTTTAAGGTTTATCTTGGCTCCTGACCAAGGCCAGATGAGCTTCTTGTTCCAAAAATATTCACACTGAGGGGATGGAGAGTTGGAGATGCTGATGAGAGTTTTTGTTCACTGAGAGGATGGAGAATCGGAGATGCTGGTGAGAGCTTCTGTTTCAGTGTGCAGATGCTTGGTTAAGGTAGGACACAGGTAGGTTTGCTTCTGTCAGGGCTTTATGGTGCTGCCTATCAACATGGCAATTTTCCTTAAAAATTCAGAATTATTATCAAAGCTCCACGTGGGTTTCATCAGCTTGGGTATTTCCTCATTTCCACAATAATTGGGATTTCATGAATGAAATAAATGTGCAAGAGCTAAGAGCTGCAAGATGGAGACAAAGTGAGTAATTTGCCCATTGACTTTAATTTGGAGTTAGCAGGAGCCGAGTTCAGAAGGATTTACATATGACATCCATATGAGCACCACGGGAATTCAGATTGATTAATATGACAATGGAAACGAGCCGCAGAAATGGTTTGCTGTTTATTATGAAGCACTGCCAAAAAAGCTCAAGCATGTTTGCAGTCTGGTTTGGGCCAGCTCTTGGAGAGCGCCAGCGCGATGAATGACTGGGAGCTAAGGACCGCAAAAGGACACTGATCCTCTGATGCACATGGCGCCAGACACACCAGAGCAGGACCTTCAGAAGGTTGGAGAGGAGTTTAAGGCGATGTTACTAGGAAGAAAACCTGCTGCTGTTCATATTTCTCCCTCTCCTTTGTTAGTGCCTCCCAGCAATCTGGGACCAAACTTTCTCCTAGGCTGGTTCCCACTATTTGCAGTGTTCCTATTATATCACTGACTCCTAGATGATATAAATAGAGACCATGTTATTCTAGAAAAACAGCCTAACATCCCATGGCCCATGACCTTCTTACCCTGAGTCTGATATTTAATAAAAAGGTGAATAATAGGGCACAGGGATGGATGTGGATGATGATCTAAAAGAACATGTGCACACAGTAATTCCGGCTCTCCCATCGATATGTTCTCTGACCTGACATCTCCCTTGAAGAGATGGGGGTGGGAATCTCCTCCCTGTGCCTTAAAGAAGCAGGAGAAAAGGTTATTTACAGAGTTGAAAGCCCTGACAAGCAGCAGATCACCTTGCAGGACCTCCTGTACTTTCCCTCTCCCAAAGCAGACTCATATTGAGAGCAACTTTTGAATTTACACAGGTTGTATCTTCCCAAAAGGGGCTGTTTTTCATGGGCTGGAAAATCACCTTTGTGAATACAGCTGAGTTCTTCTGGTAGTGGGAAACTCTCTGGCTTCACATCCCAAACATTTGAAGGCAGCTCTGCCTTTCCCAGTCCCTGCAGCACTGCAAACTCATGCAGACCCCTTCCCCTGTCAATCTCCCTGTGCGGCAAAAGGACACCTTCTCTCATTATTTTACATTTCTTTTTTCAACCATTTCTCTCTTTTCCACATCCGCAGTGGACACCACATCCGGATGCGAAGTGCCGAGGAGTCAGCGTGCTATGTTCAGAGCTCACTGCAGGGGTTCATGTCACTGCTCCTTCTGGTCTATGCACCCAAATCTAAGTTAAATCCCTCTACCAAGGAGTCACTCCTGGAATCCAGGACTGCTTTTGTACTTTATCCCAGAGTGCTTTTCTGAGCACAGTTGCCCATCTCATCCAGCCACTGCTGTTCACCACCCCACCAAGCTTGAGTCCGTATATATACCATCTTCAAAAACCTGTTATGTGCCTCCCATCAGAGCTTTAAAGAGGCTTCTGTTTGGGTTATCCAGGCTTGGGTGTAAGAAATTAATTTATGCTGAGTGCAGATTGTTGGCTAATGACACCCTTGCAGATGCCTCATCAGCCTTATGTGGCACAAGAGAAATGATCCAGTTTCTCTGCAAAAGCAGAACTTAGGAAGTTATCATGCACCTGACTTGTCACTGCTGTATATAAATTCCCCCTGTCTATTAATAGACTCACAAGGGTTTGAACTGCCTTTGTTCTCAGCTTATTCTAAGCATTTCCTACTGCTGCTCTTTAATCCCGCCAGCCGCGAATACGCTCCCTAATAGCTTGTTTCTTCTCTTCGTACCCTTCACAAATTACTGCACGTCTTAATCCATGCTGACCTCTCATCCTCCCAGAGGGATTTGAGGCTCTGGAGCTCTCTTTGATGGGAATGAAAAGCAGTTCCACAGGACATGACAGGCTGCCGATGGGTCATTAGCGCTGCTGGTTCGCAGGCTCCCAGCCAGCTGCGAGATGAACCCATCAGTGGGGCTGCAGGGCAGGGGCAGGGGGTCAGTTGCCCTGCTGTCTGCTCAGTGGCCCATGGCCGTGCTTCCCCTCATGCCCAGTGGAGGGATCCACCCTGGTGAGTGTGGATGTGGCTGGATGTGGCAGAATATAAATCATGTCTCTCAGGCCTGTCCTCTGGCAGGCAGGGGTAACGCTTCAGTCTGCTTAGGTCTGCTTAGAGCTGCTTAGGTCTGAACTGTGGGAAAATTTCCATCAGGTTTCTTCTGTGCAAAAAAGAAAAAAACAAGACCTTTCCCCTCTGAAACTGATTGAGGTATTTGATTTAGTAGACAAAGTTCTCATGTTCAGTCCTCCTCTTGCATTTTCTCTCTTCTTTCCTTTTTGCCATTTCCCACCCCACCCTCCAAACACCTGCCTGGCTTTACAGAAAATTTCAAGCAAAAAATTTTTCTTTGCAGATCGTAATAAACTCTTGGAACGAGGAGACAGCTTAGGTTATTAATTTGATTTAATTCATCTTTCCTTAAACCTTTTGCATTTCCGGCACTGCTAGATTCAGGGTCATCTGGGACTCGTTGAGCTTGGATTGATATGAAATGCTGCCACTTACACATTTTACTATTTGTTTGCCCTTACTGCTCTTGGACACATAAATATCAATTTGAAATCATCAGTTTCTATTCCCCGCTTCTTTTTCCAGTGAAACAGGATGGGATTCCAGCTGGAGCTCCCCTCCCAGTGTTGTGATCATTATGGGCTTCTGAAAAAATACCTCTCCAAGATGTCCTAATCTCATTTTGATTTTTCTGACCAAACTTTTTGTTCTGTAAAATCTGGCCAATAACTTGCAGCTTCAAAGGAACAGGCTGCTGGCAGAGGATGCCCTCCCTGTGAACATGTCACCTTTCTAGTCCTTTCTGAGCAGAACACCCCTTTGAATACAATAAATATTAATTATTTAACTGAAATACATAATCGTCAAACCCGAATGCGGAGTCAACCAGTGATGGAAGATTGTGTGTGTCTTTTGGAGCAACTTTTCTCTGTGAAGCTGGTATGAGGTGAACTAAGCACTGCTCCAGCATGGCTGCTTGTCCTTGGAAACTCTCATTTTGTACTGAGGAGGGTGTGAGCTCCAATGGAACTGAATGTTTTTGAGTTCGCACTCTGGAAATTCTAAACCTGGGGCTCTCAAGGAGGTAGCTGGGAGGCTGTGTAGTGAATGGTGAGATTTAGCAAGTCCTGAAACATTGTAAAATCCCAAGGGACTGGGGGATTACAGAATGGTCATAATGGTTTGAGGAGGGAAGCCACAAACCCAGATCAAATGGTGGGAAGGATAATTGAGTTTCTACAGCTAATTGTTCAGCACTGGCTGAACAATGTAATTAATGGCTTTTGGCATAGGAAGTAGGTCTTGTCAGACGAACTTGTTCTTTGCTGTGAGAGTTTGGGGCTGGTGAAAACATTTGTGCTGGTGCAGGCCATGTGTGAGCAGTTTTAAACAAGAGATCATTAAATGCTCTGAACGAACAGTGTTAACCGTTAGCTGTGTCTGGCTTTGTAACAGAGCTACCCACCAACAACTGGTGTCTTGAGGAGGGGAGTTGCTTTTCCTACTGGGACTAGGAATTAGAAGGACAGAGCTATGAAGCAAGTTTTTTGAAGCAGACAACAATAATCAAGTGTATGGTAACATGTGCAGATGACAAAAAGACAGCAGGACAGGTTACTGCTGCAAAACCACAAGGATCATTAAATAGTCCCAGTCCAGCCACTGAACATGAAGCGTTTTGGGTCCAGCCATCCCCAATACCACACCTCACTCAGAGCCAGGAAAACACATTCCTCAGGATGAGAGGCTCTGTCTCACAAAGCATCATAGGGATTGGCTTCAGAGTCATTCCTTGCATCTGCCTGACATCGGATTTATAAAAGGGGAATAGCAAGAAGGCAGGAGTGACCTAGATCCTTCACACAGCATTGGAAAAGCTATTATAGGAACACAGTGGCAGCTCTGCTGTCAACTCCGACAAGGCCCATAGGAGCATAAAGCAAGGTTGGAAGAAAAGCTGCGGAAGTCTTCTGGGGGCTGGGAAACATCCTTGGCTGGAGACTGGGGAGCTTTTCATGCTGAGGACTTAAAGCTGAATAGTCTTTGCCACAGTGTGCTCCTCTCACAGAGAAACATGAGAGTTACGATGAGATGGAAGGGCTAGCAATGGGAATGGGGATAATGTGGAGCAGGAAGAACTGCTGAAGCTTGAGGTGGCCCAAGCAGGGCCAGGGGAATGGGAGCATCAACTTGGAGACAGAGCTCTGAGACGTGTTTGGGCTTTACCCCTTCCTTGCTGATCCTGGTGGCACAAGGGAGGGGAGTTCCTGCACTGAAGCTGTGATTATATTGAGATAATCACACAGAGATTCTGCTTTTATCTGTTGTGCCTTTATGGGTTCTCCTTCCTCCAAATTATTGCAGGCCCATCACAATGGAACATGAAGCATGGTGGACCCTGCTTTCCTTTGCACCAGAGACTCCACTGGCCCTGACTGATGTCTTTTAATCAAGCACAAACCACATGAGGAATCTGATCCTCAGGCTGGCAAAGACCTGATGGGTTTCCATCGAGCTCAAAGCAGGTAGTTTGACACTCTACCTAGGGGGGCAAACTGGGGATCCCACACAATCCACTGGCTCTTCTGGTTCCTTTTGCTGGCAGCTGGGTCTCACAGTATCTAAGTATTTAGTTTCACTACAGTCTTTGGGCTCAGAAGAGAGTACTTGTGTGAGACTATGGCCTATGGCAGATGAAAGCTGCAATAAATGGTCTCTAACAATTGCTTTTGGCTTTTGCTTTTGCAGCTCCTTTATAGATAGAAAGAGCTGCTCAGCCCATTTGTCTCTTTCAAATTAAAATTATTTGCTGTTTGTGTGCGAACTGCCTCTTGCAGGTCAACAGATCTTGGTTGCTTTCATTTACAATGTGCTCAGCTGCCATGGTGTCCTGACCCAGTGGGGGATAAATCCTGTAACCAGTGATGGTGGGAAAGCAGGGGCCAACCGGTCCTTCCCATGGGGCTAGCAATGCTCGGAATTCCTCCGCTTCGGGGAAGCCCTCGCTGCCAGGTCCTTGCTGTGACAGCATCAGCCTCAGTGCTGCATCCTGGGGTGATGCTCCTTGGATCGAGAGTCAATAATCATTTTGAGCTCACTTTTGCCTTTTTCTCCTCATCGCTTGCAGCAGATCCCTGAAGTCATGCCCTGCTCAGAGCCTGTTAGAGAAAATATTTTGGCAAATTTATTTGTCTAGTTGTTCATTCTTATTATTGATGGGTGGCTGGGCTCTGCAGGGATGCGGATCCCAGAGCAGGCGGATGCTGGGGGCCATGGGGAGCTCCTGGGGTTGGGTTTGTGAGAGCATTTTCCAGGGGATCACTTTGGTTTCCTGCAGATGTGTCAGTTGCTTATTTTTTGTCCATTTATACTTGTAGGAGTACAGAGATTGTCTTAAAGAAAGGGGGGAGGCTTTCCTGCACAATCCTGCTGGTAAATGGCTTTCAGGGCTATTTCAGGACATGAACTTGGAAACCAGGCTGCTCAATATGGAAATGGAGCTGTCTTTCCTTTCAAAAGTACTTTTCCTACGTAATGTCTTGGCTCTCCTCAGGACGTTGCTTTCAACCCCTGCCAGCATGCTTAGGAGACTTGCATGAGAATTCTGTTTTACTTTCCAGGGCTTCTGCATGATTTGCTTCTGCCCAACTGCCACCAGGCAATCCCAGCCTGCCCACTGAGAGCTGTGCTGTGTGGGGATGGGCAATGGGGGCTTCTTTTCTACTACCTACGTTCCAGCTTTGGGTTTTTAGTCCCCTGAGCTTATTGTCAGCTTGAGAGTCTCTGGGATCAACAATGGGAGCCTGGGGCAAAGTGCTGCTACTGCAGCAACTCCAAATGGGGCAAAACCCATGGCTTGGGGACTGAGGGCAGTAGAGGGGCAGAGCGAGGCCCAGCTAGGCAGGGAAGACATGAAGCACTTTCTGCACCCCTGGCCTCAAAACGATGGTTTGGGCTTGCTGCCTGCACTGGGCATCTGCCCTGCCTGCACTGGGCACTGCCAGCACCTGCCCTGCCAGCAACACTACAGGACTCTGCACTGTCCCTGTGTCACCAGGGGTGATGTCTCTGCTTTGCACAAGGCACCTCCCACAGTGCCGCTCCTGAGAGAGACCCCAGAGTTGGTTTTGGGGAGTTGCCCTGATGCTGTTGAGGGAGTGAAGAAGGATGCTCCAGCAGTACAGGTACTTTCTGGAAGTATACTTTCTGCATGACCATTAGCAAGGGCAGTATTGGCAGAGTGAGCAGCATGGACCATGTGGCAGTAGGACCACACTGAGCCACATTCCAGGCTCAAACCTGAGCCTGTTTGGACTAATCAGAGTAGGAAGAAAATGCTGTTCTCCTCCCATCTACCCTCTTCCTTCAAGCCTGACCTTAGGGGGCACAACAGGATTGGTTTAGTCACTTCTGTGAATTTGAGGACATATTTGAAGGTTTCTCGCTCTGCCCTGGGGCTGTAACATTGCAGCCCATAGGTCTTGCATAGGCTGTTGCAAACATCTCCCTGGCCATAGCCGTGGTGGAGGAGCTGGGTCCTGCTCCCGGGAAGATCTACAGGGTCCCACAGCAGAAGTGCCCCTGATCCATGACAACCCATGCCCTGCCATGATGGCTTTTTGTTGTTTTCCCAGCTCTGATTGTGCTGCTTTGGCTGCAGACTGGGACAAACAGGGATGCCAGTGGTGGAAACAGTCCATGAGGTGGGTATTAGGCTTCTTTCTTTCTCTCAACACTCACTGCCAGGCTGGTTGTTTCTAAAATGTGGAGGGACAGGATTTCCCTGGTGCTGGCAAGTGTCAGCTGGGCAAAATGGGAGCAGAAATGCTCCTCTGCCACAGTGCTCTGGTTGACTTCTGAGATGAGCTCCCTTCTCACCCTGCAGCACCCTACTGTGAGTATAAAATCCAATGGCCTCATGCACAACTGGGTAACCTAATCTGATTTGATTCTTGACTTAAAATTCATAGAGCCCAAACACAATCCACTTAAGAGCAGACAGATTTACAGAAGTTCACCCCACTACCGGTTTCAGGAGAAGTTAGATGCTGTTAAATGAAACAAAGAGTGTTTCAGGGCCTGTGTGGAACTTCCCTTTGGTTATTTAGAGGATGTCTGTGCGTTTGAGGTCTCACCTTGATCCTCTCCTAGCTGCTGAGAAAGGCCATGCAAGATTTTCCTCCTTCTGAGAACTGAGGGACCTGAGGATGCTAATTGGTCTCTCCCAGAACACTAACTGAATTGCAGATATAAACTGGTATCAGAGTATTCTGGAAATAAGATATAAAAATATTTCCTGGCAAGTGCTGCAGTTTTTTCTTGATTAACATTTGTCAGAGAAAAAATACGGCTCACAATGACCTGCTCTTAGTTTCACTGTTTGTTAAAGGGTCACCAACCATGTACAGGCACAAGACCCACAGGGAACTGAACCTCAGAGCCTGTGGTGGCTACAGGAAGCCAGGGGATGGGCATTGCCTGAGCCTTGAGATCCTGATCCTGCTTTCCAATAATGAGGTAAGGCAAGGCTAATGAGGAGGAGGTGAGGAGTTCTGCTGATGTGAAGGAAGCAAAAACCCCACCAGTCATTGGCACATTAGTGGATGGTCAGTCCCTTCAGGACCTGAATCTTGTCATGAAGAAGACAGTGCAGTAGTGGTCGCACAATGGTTGGAAATTACAAAACTGCTCTTTATTCAAGAGCTCTGCCTCCCTCTTAGGGAGCATCACTTATTTTAGGGGCAAAGAAGTGCTGAGCTCAGCTGGTGGATGCTCATGGCATTGTTGAACAGGGCCAGCAGCAATTTCCCGCTGATGATCCTGACGCGTGTGATGTGTCTGTGTGGCAAAGGCACCACAAGATGGGCTCCAGGGGGGCTCAGAGGAGATCAAACGTTTTTTTCCAAGAAACCGTGTCTGCAAGTGACCGCAGCAATTGAAGCATGGGAAGAGATACGAGAGTGTGCCTAAGCACTGAGGAGGAAAAAACCTGGGGGGATTTTAGCAAGGGAGAAGCAACAAACCCATGAAAAAATCCTAGAGAAATGATGTGCAGATGTGTGAGTTCATATCAGGATACTGATGGTATACGGGAAAAATGTCTGAGGAGGAAGAGCCAAAGCACAGCCATGCATGGGAAAACTCCAGTGGGGCTTGTGAGTCTGAAAGATGAAAGAAACACATGATACTCCTGAGGAAGAGAGAGAAAACCAGACAGGAGATGAGAGCCCCATAGGTACCATGGTCCTCCATCTGCTTTCATAGGTAGGAGATATGCCAGTGGTGTCGAGCAGCCGGGAAACACAGCTGCTCACAGTTATGTTTCCCTTGCAACAGTGCCTTGTGTTAAATAAGAGGGGAAAAAAAGCTTGGAAAAACTTATTTTTTTACATTTCAATTTTGACAATACTGGAAATGAAGAAAATGGGGTCCCATTTTCATCCTTCACAGTGTACAGTGCTTCAGCGGCAAGGCATGGGATGGAGAAAAGGTCAGAGAAAATGCTCAGTAGAAGGAAACAACATAGAGTCTACTCTATGATGGAATCAGTGATGTCAAGGCTTTAAAAAGATTCGCTATTTCCCCTTCCAGATCAAGCGATTTTCAAAGGCCTGTCCTGGCCTGTCCTCTTAGTCCCAGAAAGGAAGTTAATAAGTGGACCTGTGAGAAACAGACTGTAAGTACTGAAGAGAGACAGGGGCAAGAATGAAAGCGAGAGCTGCTCCTGCACACCCTGATGATCAGCTGGGACCCAGCTTGTGTCCAGTTGTCTAGGGCTTATGGAGAAGGCAGCAGCTGATGCTCACAGACATTGTGTGTCCATCCAGACCCAACGCCATGGTGCACTATTTTGCCTTTTGTGATGTGAAACGAGACAGGTTGGGATTGTGTGCAAACACCCAGGAGAGGCTTTATGGTGCCATGGTTGTCCATAAGTCTTCTTCGGGAAACCAGACAGCTCTGTTCATGCTACTCATCAAAGTTGTGGGAGATTTTATGTTCCTCAGCTCCTTTGTGCTAGATTAGAAAGAAGAGGCCAAGGCAGGTTCTTCTTCAGCTCACGAGGTGCCCAGAGAAGTGGAGAGATGTTCCTTCTGCAAAACCAGAGAGGCCATTATTTCTTGGAGCTGAACTGAGGTGAAGCAGTGTTGGACTCAGGGACATTTTTTTCATCCTGGGCAGAGAGAAAAACAATTCTGAAGCTCTGGTAAAAGCAGCCAAGTTCTTGTGACCATCACCACCATCCCTCTCTCTAGTTCCTCCATCAGACAGGGTGCTCTAACACATCCAGCTGGGACTAACCCCACACAACGTGCCAAAACTCAGTCTAACACTGACTCAGCACTGCTCAGAGATTTAAAGCTTGATGACAGCAGTTTCATTTCTTTCCTGCCTCTAAAAGCTCTGCTGCCCAAGTTTCTGCTGTGCTGCAGAGCTGGCGTAGCAGGCACTTTGCCAGGAGAGAGCAGGACAGAGACATGGGTGATGCTAAGGGGGACCTCAGCTGCTGTGTTTCATGCTACCTTTCCTGGGCTCAGGCTGTTCCTTTGTTTTCAGGGCCAGCCACATTCATTAGGTAATTGAAGGCTCCATTGATGCTCCGAATCACTGCTGGAGCACATTCATCCAAGGACCAGCTCCCTTCTGTTAATTAGAGCCAGCCGGGTTCACAGGGAGCTCATAACAATCTTGTCTAGTCTTTGGTAGTTTTTAGTATCCAAGATGGGGAAGATTTGTATCCTTGCTACACTTCTTACCAGTCACAGCAAGTGACCAGAGTCTCTGGATCCTCTTCCAGGCTCTGCACAGTCCTATGCTTTCCCTCTTGATTTTCACATTTGATTGCAGAAAGGCCATTTGAGAATATCCAGAACAGACACTCCTGACACACAGCCTTCAGCTTCTGCTCTTTTACTTGAGAAAGACTGAGAGCTGACTGCTTTAACCTTACAAAGCCACAGCTGTGGTGTAGGTGGTGCCACTTTTCCTATGGATGGTTCATTTGTTATAATCCCCTACCTGGAATTCAGAGGAATAGCCCAGGACTGGGAAGTGCTACCCCAACTTTCACCATATCTGAACACCTGGACCACAACATGGTTTTTTTTGCTGAGCTTCTGCCCTCCAAGGGGGCAGACAAGCTGGGACAAAGACGAGGAGAACGCATCTCAGGGGGGCTTCAGTCCTATGGTCTCCTGGTCCCCTTGCACCACTGAGCTGCTGCTCCGTGGTACTGCATAGGGGCTGAGTGAACCCAAGCTGGACCCATCCTGCCCAGGCTCCAACAAGGGATGACAGCAGCATCCTGCTGGAGGGGGTAAAAGCTGCAGGTTGTGCAGGAGAGAAATAAAACACTGAGCATCCACCTGGTGCCCCTTTACAGAAGGCAATAAAGCCTGCCAGACCTTCGCGAGGCAGCTCCTGCTTGGAGTATGGGGAGAGGTGAGCTCCTGCTGCCCACCCAGCCTTGGAGTGGCACTGTTGGTCCCTGCGGCAGAGCTCTCGCAAGATAAGATACCTCAAGATCACACACTTGATCTTGGCATGACTTATTAGTGAGTGTTGATGGAGAGTGTGGTTCAAGCAAGAGGAGCAGGAACAGTCTTTCCTCTCTCCAGCACAGGCATTTTTACAGCCAGCTGAGACCACAAGAACCAGGAATTCAGGCTATTGGAGGTAGAAAGACAAACAGTTTCCAAGAGCTGATTAAAAAGAAAAAAAAATAGCTTGCAATGTGTGTTCCTTCTAAACCAAGCAAAGGAAGGACTCACCATCATGCCAGCTTTGTCCTTTGCTGCACACGGCACAGCATAGCCTCCTCCTGTGCCTTGGTGGCAGATGAGTACATTTGGTCATGTGGCCCCCAGATCTGAGGAGGCTTCAGCCTGCTGCCACTGCAGTGCCCAGGCTGAGCAACAGTGTCTGGGGCAGAAGGAAAGGGCTGGCAGAAGATTAACACCCCTGGTGGATGCTCCTGCCTCAAGCCCTGGAATGTTCTGCTCCCTGGATGGTGGTTTTATGACAAGGCTGTAGTCAGGGTGGTAACCTGGAAGGCTTGAGCCAGAAGTTACCAGTTGTGGTCCTGCTAACCTCCTCTGAAGTAATAAAAAACTTCCTCTAATCAAAAGCAGCAGAAGCAGACTCCTGGTTTGATCCTAAGTTAGGAAGTGATGTGCTGGGTGGGCGTTGGGCGGCTGTGAAAGCCTCATACTGGGAGGAGGTCAGTGATGACACCAGTGGTGTCAGAGCTGCTGGCTCAGGCTCCACTGTCATCTGTTCGGGGGTAATGCTGCACCCTGCTAGCTCGGAGCTAGCCAGCATCTCAGCTCCAACTTCAGGTTAATTGTGCACAGAAAGTTTGAGGGTCTGGGCTGTAACCCTCCCCTTGCTGGTGCTTATTACTAAGCTGTCAGTGGTTTAAGAAACTGCTGCAGCTAACACCAGAGACCACTTACATCCATTTTTTCAGATGTTCATAATTGTCTGAAACATCCAGCTGAGATTCCCATGTGCTGTCTGTGCCAGAGGATGAGCTATTCTGGAAAAACCAAAGGAAAATTACTGTGATCCTTCTGAGGATATGAAGAGACAGATATTCTTTCCCCACTGTTTATAAACATCTTCTTGTTCTTTCAAAATGTTCAGCTCTACAACTGGAAGAGCCCTCAGGGAGATGCTGGAGATCAGTGGTGACACAGTCTCCACAAAGGCTGCTCTGGCAGGGGTCTTGGTGCACCCAGCAGCTCCAGCATTGAACCCTGATACCTGACATCAGAGCTTGGATGGGTCATCAGGCTTCAAAACAGGAAGTTGTGGGAAGCTCTGGGGCTAGGACATGAGTGACCGGTGCTCAGGGAGGGTGCGAGAAGGTGTAGGCAGTACCTATGTTGCTCTCCAGGGTCCCAGGGCACTTTATGTCAGTGACCTGTGGGATGCTCTGCTGGCTTCCCAACTCCACCCCACTGGCATTGGGAACTAGGACTCCTTACTGTCCAGTGCTTGCCAGGCCGGCAGATGGGCAACCATGGCTTCCAGGCTTGCTGAGTCCTCAGCAGCTTGCCACACAGGTTGCTGCAGAGTGGGGATTGCCAAACTACTTCACAGCTTGCCAGATCAACCACCAGGCTGGCAGGAATCATCTGCTCCTTGCTGCCCGCTTGGCAGGCTGTCACCATCCCCAGGCTGGCTCACTCCCTGGGGCACTTTGGCCTAGTGCTATGGCAACCTGGAAGGATGCTCAGCAGCTGGGACCATCAGGACTTCCAGGTCTCTGTCTGGCCAGCTGCATCTGGGTGGGAAAGCCATGATTTCAGGGACCCCCAGAAACCAAATCTCATCGCTGGCACTGCAGCACTTTGAGGGTCTTCCTCTGCTGCTGCATCCCCAGGGTGCCATCACTGTTGTTCTCACTCATTGGCACCAATTGCCCACTGTCAGGCTCCCCAGGCTGGGATGCAGCTCAGGTCCCACCACAGGCCTGAGGTCTGCACTGACCTGCTGATGTGTGTTGGGGAGCTTCATGCTGCCAAGCCTGTGGATCCTCTAGAACCCACCCATCCTCACAGTGCCCCACTGAGAGGTTGTCCTGTCTGTGTTAACCCTCTCTGGCTCTGGTGCAGGAGGCCCATGGGTGTCTTTTCACACCCTCTTTGCCCCCAGATGCAACCAGGCTGAACATCTGCCAAGCAATTCCATGCAGGAACATCAGCATGTTGTTGAAAAGTCTTGCTGGCAGAAACATCAGGATCTAATTTCAGCCTGTGAGTGAAAATATTATTCTTCAGTGTGAGGGGAGAAGTGATGAAAGAACAAGAGGCTTTTTGGGATGAGTTGGGAACACCAAGTTACACCAGGATAAAAGTTGAGCCGTGATTTACCAAACCCCAATTGTCCTGCAGAGGTTTTGGTTGTGATGAAACCATTGATCAGGAGCTTCCTTCTGGCCCACTGTGTGATTTCTGGTCCTGGGAGGCTGAGGAAGTGGTTGGCCAAGGCTGAAGCAGGAAGAGTGGACATTAGAAGGTTTGCAGAGGCTGGGACATGCTGAGTGGGAGAGGCTTGGGCTGTGCATGGTCTTGTGCAGTCACTGTGAGTGTGGCCTCATCTGCTGTGGGCTCAGGAAGGAGCATTTTGCTGGGATACTGTGCTAGGGCAGAAGAAAAAGGTTTCACTGTGCAACCTGAATTGTCTCCTGGATCATAGTCAGTGGAGCCCAAGCAGGTTTACAAAGCAGAGAGGTAGGGTAGGGTCTGGGGGTGTACCAAACCCCCAGGGATGAGCTGTGGCACAGCCTCCATAAGTCTCAGGGCTCAGCTGCCCTGCCGGGGGTGGCCCATGTCTGCTTCAGGGCCAGCATGGTACAGTGTAGGGATGGGGCAAGCCAGGGTGCAGAGTCACAGTGGGGACAGCTGATGCCACTGCTGGTCCATGCAAAAGGCCAGAGGAAGGATATGTCAGGGCATTGCTGGGGAGCCAAGGCTCTGCTGCTCTTCCATCCAATATCCTCTCAATGAGTCCCTTGGGGCCAGTGCTGGCCCATGGCTGCTCTCCCCATGACATATGGGGTATGACCCATGTCTCCAACTGGTCCCTGGCTCCAGCCAGGCCTCTTCTCAGGCTTGACATTCCTCTCAAATACCCTCACTACAACACCAGCCTTTCAAACCCTGGCACCCAGGAGAGCAGGGAAGATCACACGTGTCGCAGGAAAAGGCTGGGGGTGCATAGAAGGATGCTTGTCTCCCTGAGCTGGGCTTTGGTTGCTCGTGAGCTGCTGCCTGCCTTTCATGTGCCTTCAAAGGCACCGCGGATGGCTGGAGAAGCAGCTCCGTCATGTTACAGAATTGCGATGCCTGCACTGGGCCCAGCTCTAGTGCTGGGCAGGGGCAGAGATGCTCACATGGACACACATGCTCAGCTATGGCTAGGGGTACATGCACAGGTGTGTCTGCAGTGACACACGTGTGTATGGATGCCTTCTGCAGAACTTGGAACAGACCATCTCCAGAGGGTCCTTCCAGCCTCAGCTACTCCGTCATTCTGTGAATGGTTTTATCCTTTGTGGGGAATGTTTCAAGATGTGGCACAGCAGGCACCACCGGGACAGGTGGGCAGGGCCAGTCTGCTGGTGGGATGGGCTGAACTCTGAACAGGTCGTGCACGCAGGACCTTCTGTAGTTCTGGGCTGGAGCTGTGCAGGCAGGACCCACCAGCTTCATGGAGCAGGGCTGTGAGTCCAGGGTGAGATGGGAGAGAATGCGGCTGTTGGCTTGCAGTGCTTTGCCTCCCTGCCCAGCGCATAGGAAGTCGACATTGAGATCTCCTGGCACTGCACCCTATGTGCTGCTGGTGTGCAGAGCTGGCTAGTAAGTTGTCCTGGCCTGGCTGTCACAGCAAGCTGTGTCCATGCTCCCACACAAACCACAAAGGAAGGCAAATGCTCTGGGGATGCTCCAAGCCCTGGCTGGTGTCCTCTCCTCTGCTCCCTTCTAGAAGCCCTGTGACAGCAGCCAGATCCAGAGGGGCCAGGGGCTTGTGCTTGGCTCTCCCTTGGCACCACCTGCCCTGATTGATGCCTGTGCCAACAGTCTACAGTGCCAGCAGGATGCAGCTGATGCCAAGGGCTCCTTACTGAGAGGCTGACTTGCCTCTTGGCAGAGGCTGTGAGGGCTCTTCTCTCCATCCCCTTGCTCTGAATCCATGTTTGGCCTATGGGGCAGTAGCTGAGGGCTGCCTGGGAGACATGCAAGTGCTCAAACATCAGAGGCCATGCAGGCCTTTCCCCCAGGTGCCCAGTTTCTCCTCTTTGAGAGCATGTCACAAGATTTGGAAGACGGTGAGAGGGAAGGAGTAAGAAGTGGACACCTAGCACCCTGCTCCTGGATTCCCTCACACTGGGCTTGTGGCTGTGAGCACCCATGGGAAGTTAGGGGGTAGGAGGTCTCAGTGGTACCCATCAGCCCCTGGCACGCCTGGACCTGTGAGACAGCTCTTGGCTGAGGATGACTGTGTCCCGCTACCCACTCCTGCCCATTCAAGCCCAGGCATGTGGATGGGTGGGCACTGGGTGGAGCAGCTGGAGAAGTAAGGCTCTGCAGGATTAATAAATACTCCCTTTCCCCTTCTCTGCTTGTGCTCCTGGTCTTTAATCCCCCTCCTATATTTGGCTGTGCTCACCCTCTCTGCATTTGCCACAGACGCAGGGATGCTACAACTGGACTGGACTGTCTTCGCTGGTCACTGCCACAGCAGCGGGGTGAGATTGGTTCCTCCTGTCCCTGTCACGCCCCCTTCCTGCCGCGGGCCTCCTCGGGCAGTGCCTGTTACCCCCACTCCAGCCCTCTCTTGTCCCTTGGTCCCGCCCAGGGCTCCGGCAGCCCAGAGCAGCCCCGGAACGGCTCCGGGAGCCGAACATCCCGTTTCCGAGGCAACCGAGCGGCTCCCGGCAGTGGGCGCGTCCCCAGCAGAGGGCACTGGGCGGCCGCGGATGCGCCGAGCCCGAGGGGCTCAGCTCAGCACCAGCCTCAGCATCAGCCCCAGTTCCAGTCTCTGCACCAGTCCCATCCCCAGGTCCGGTCCCAGCCCCATCCCCATCCCCATTCCCTGTATCAGTCTCAGGCCCATCCCCAGTCCCTGCACTACTCCCAGTCCCATCTTCAGGTCCAGTCCCATTCCCATCCCCAGTCCCTGTACCAGTCCCAGCACCAGTCCCAGCACCATCCTCAGCTCCAGTTTCAGCCCCAATACCAGTCTCATCCCCAGCCTCAGCACCAACTCCATCCCTAGGGCAGGAGCACCAGGGTAGGGGATAGCACCTGTAGGTGAAGGGTCCCTCAGCCCCAGGGCACCCAGGGCTGTACTCTGGGATCCCTGGCCTCAGCCTGGGGACAGAGACCTGCAGCGCTAGTGATCACCCTTCTTGCTGGTCCACAGCTCTAGCTCACATCAGGGGGACCCAACCCCTGCTGATCTCCCTGTTGCTCCTGCTGAAGTGACCCTGCTCTGGCTTGAACCTCTGTTCCATTGCCTGAAGACCTCTCAACAGAGAAATTCTTGAAGCCAAAACACCTGGCTGTCCCCACTCCCACCATCTCCCAGTACTTTGGCCTTACTGGCATGGCTGCATGTCTGGGGGTGTTGAGGGAAGTTGAAGGAACCTCTGCAGCACTTTACGGCCCAAGACCAGAGGGTGCCTTTATGGACATCGCCTGTCTGCATAGGGGGAAATGAGGAGATGGGATTTTAACCAGACCCTTTGTGCACTTGAAAGTTAGAGGGAAATTGTTAGCAGATTTCAGTTCTTGTTTGGAAGCAGCTCAGTGCCGCAGCATCCCCAGGCTAAGAAGGAGTTTTCCCAGGTCCCTTGCCTGGCTCTGTAGCCTCAGGCACACAAGCACAACAAGAAACATCTGTCCTTCTTTCATGCAATCGGTTTCAATCACTAATAATTATCTGTCCTCTTCCTTTTTCCTCCTCTGCTGGCTGCTGTTCTAGTGCAGGGTGGAACTACTGGAGACCAGGTACCCACCTGCTCCGTGCCAAGGCTTGTGCAGCATGGGTGCACTGAGCTTGGTTTCTGTTTTCCGGCTGAGCCTTCCCTGCCAGACCCTGCAGTCCTGGAGATTTTGTTGAAAACTCCAGCTCTTGGAAGCAGGTGATGAGAGGATATCAGCTCTCCTTGCTGGATAAAAGCAGTTTCCTTCTTGACAGGGAAGAAAACTCTGAGTCCAGGGTGACAAAGCAAAGGCCCAAATATTTCCTAACCTTTTAAAAAGAGATTTCCAAGACAGCCTTGTGAGAGTTTGGTGGCCTGATGATGCTTCTGCATCCCTTGGAGCCATCATTCATCTTCTCCTTTTGGAGTATGCGGGAAAGGGAGGATGGTGTTGAGACACCGCAAGAAAACACAACCTCCAAACCACAGGATTCTTGTGGCAGGAGGGTTTGGGATGAGTGCTCAGTTGGAGGTGTCAAAGTCCTGCTTGTGCACAGAGTTTGATCTCAGCGGTCTTGAGACACTGAAAGGGTCATCGAGCATTGGACTAGGGAGGGGGTTGAATTGCCATGCCTGCACATGTTTGAAAGCTGTGTAGATCTGGAGCTTAGGGACATGGATTAGCAGTGGGCTTGGGACAGTTGCATTGTACTTGATGATCTCAAATGTCTTTTTCAGTCTAAACAATTTTGTGATTGATTCTATGAACCTCAACTGGGGCAGCACAGCAGGAGCAGCTGCAGGCAGCTGGCAGGGCTGGGCATGGAGCAGCAGGCAGCTCTGAGGTCTCTCTGCTGGGCTCCAGCCATGTGGGGCTACTCGTACAAACGGCAGCACAGCAGGTTGATGTTGGTGTGTCTGGCAAGGTGAGGTGTCAGGGCAGATCTGGGTTTACACTCAGCCTATTGGGTTTGATCCAGGCTTGTTTTAAACACTGGCAAGTGCTGAGCTCCTGGCTCTGAATACCTGTGAAGATGAGACACGTATATATTTACACATCTGTCATTAACCTAAAAATATAACCAAGTGGTACATCACCTGTCTTGGTTTTTCATAGAAATTCAGGGACCTGAGTCCTTGCAGAGAATAGAATTGATTGATCTTGCAGGTCTCCAGAGCTGTTCCACTCCTAGCCTGTTGGTGCCAATGCAGCACAGGGTGACCCTGTGAAATGGGGATGGTGGAAAGAAATCTCAATGATGCCCAGGCTATGTTTGGACACAGACTATTTATCTTTCACAGAGCAGGACAGTGGGTATTGCACAGGTCTTCCACATCAGATGCCAGAGCAGGCTCCCTGGCTGTAGACAGAAGACGACCTAGGCAGTCCCAGTCCTTAGCACCTCTTCTGCAAATTATCTCAATGCCCATCTGAGTTCCTTGCTTCCCACAAAAGAAGGGAGGGTTGCTGATCTCCAGGGATGCTGGACCACGTAGTTTGACCTCCCACTACCAAAGTCCTGAGGGCTCAGCTGCCCAAGAGCTTCTCATGCTGGCAGATGGTGAGTTTTCACCTCTTCCTTTCAGTTTGCTAGGAGAGAGGAATGGGTTCACCCCAGCCTGCAGATGCTTTCCAGAACTGGGTTCTGCTGGAGTGTTTTTAAAAGAACAGTGAGTGGTGTTCTCTTGAGCAGCTGACTTAGTGGCCATCTCTAAAGCCATGGCACTTAGAATCATGGAACAGGATTACAGAATCACTTAGATTAGAAAGGCTCTTTAAGAACACTGAGTCCAACCATTAACTCAGCATGGCCAAGTCCATCACTAACCTCTGTCCCTCAGCACCAAATCTCCACAGCTTTTGCAGTCTCTCCAGGGATGGGGACTCCACCACTGCCTTGGGCAGCGTGGACCAGGCATGGACAGCCCTTTTGAGGAAATAAATTTTCCTTATTTCCAGCCTAAACCTCCCCTGGCACAACTTGAGGTCATTTCCTCTTGTCTGTTGCTTATTACTTGCCACTTGGTCATCAGATCTTGGTCTCTACAGCCTTGGCCTGGCAAGGAGATGCTCCCGATGTGCTGTGAGCACCTAAGGAACAGTAGGTGCTTGAGCTTTGAGTTCTAGGATCATTGATCTTCCAACACTGCAGCTGCCTTGTGGGGTCCCTGGGCATCCCTGTATTTCCACCAGCTGGAGCAGAACACCAGGATTGCTGCATTGTGGCACCTGCCTAACTGGGGACTTTCTTCTTGAAATTTTACAGTATTGTGAACTGCAGTAGTGGCTGAAGGTGAAAGCTGTGCACAGGCATAGGGACCTCTGGGCTATTCATTTACCGTAGGTCTTTGTATTTGGGATTTTGCACTCATAGAGGCCAGGGAAGGCTTTTGGCTTACACAGCACCCCTACCCACCACCCTGTGTCTGTGGTGTCTCCATTGAGCCTTGCTAAAGTGGCCCTGGGTACATCCTTCAGGCAGAGCAACTGTGGTAATCTTCAGGAGAATGAACCTTGAGGGTACAGCAGCCTTCTGGAGAAGAATGGACAGGAACTATTTAACTTGCCAGACCTTCTCCCAAACCTACCCATGGCATCCATCATGAAATGCAGTCCCACCAGCTTGGAGCCAAAGCATGCAGAGCTGGGACTCATTCCCATCATCAGCAATCCACAGTAGAGAGTGCTGTTGAAGCCAACCATGTGACATCATACCTGAAGGTGCTGGCTTTTATCTTAGACACTGTCCTGGCTCTCTCAGAGAGCCTGCCTTGCCCTGGAGATGATGGTGTCCCTCAGCTGAAATACCTGATTTCAAGTCTGCAGTGAGATAGATCCTGTCTCAGTGTACATGCCGAGTGTCCAGATGGAGAATTAGCGTAGAATATCAGATGTTCCTCACGTCTTTCAAGAGAAACCTTTGAGTCATTTGCTCCAAGGCTGGGTGGGTGGGTGGGTACTTGTGCTCACACACATGGGCTTGCACCTGGCTACTTGTGCCGACAAATTCTTCCTGTACCCATGAGTGTACCCTGCAGGCATCCTTGGGCTCCGTGTTGTGCCCCTGCACGCTTGGGCACCTGGTGCATGTCTGCAGGGAGGGGGACTGCTGGAGAACACGGGCAGAGCCCTGTGCAGTGTGTGTTTCGCTGAGGCGATGCTCCCAGTGTGGCCACCATGGCTCTGCGCACTGATGCCCCGGAGCAGCGCTGGCTGAGCAGAGCAGGCTGGCAGGGATGAGATAACATGCCATGGGGAGTGAAGCCACCCGGATCACCTCTAAAAAGCCTTATGCGATACAACACTTATCACCTGAAATCCCCAGCTTGTCCTAGGTCACGTACCACAACCGGTCTATTACTAATATCATTAAGATCCCTTTGCTGGCTTCTAAATAATAAGCATAGGCGGGGACGCTGTGATTAATGGAGGGCTGATGGATGAAACCCCCTGTCACCATTTAATACCTGTAACAATAGATTCATTAACTAGGATTAGTTTCAGACATAAGCTTTCTATACCCATGGCTATTACTCACTCAGTTCATTAACAGGACAGCATTAGTTCTGGTACCTTTGAGCTAGGACACATCCTGCATACAAATGATGCCCGGCACCGTAACTTTCAGGAAAGCCAAAGCCTGTTTATAAGAAGCTGGAATCTCTTAATTCAAACCTGTCAGCGAAGGCATTTCTGCTCTCGTTTTCTGCACGCTTCGTTTCCGGAGGTGAAGGATGGAGGTGAGGTGCCAGCAAGGTGCCTTGCCCTCTGCAGAAGCTGTGAATTGGGGTGCCCATCTGTGGGAGAGCTCTCGGTGCTTGCTGGGTGCTCACCACAGCGTGGCACTCTTGGTTCCCAGGAATTCACTCCAGAGAGATTCGCACAGTGGTTATTTCCCTTTGACACCAAATGTGCCTAAAGGGACTGGCTGACAAGCTGGTTGTGGGTTCTGCATCCTGAGGATTTATCCCCACACAGAGCCCTGCCAGGTCTGGCCAGGCTGTGGGAAGAAGGAAACCACTTTTTTTTTTACCCTATCTGGTGTGCTTTTAAGCACATTTGCTGCTCATGGTCGTCGGAGACAAGTGGTTGGATGCTGCTTGGTGGGGATGGGATGGATGCAGGTGATGGAGGATCTCTGGAGTCTGGAGAAATGTACAGTAAGGTTCCTGCAAAAGGTGATCATGGGAGGTCAAGGAGACACTGGGCAAGCTCGGTCTTTGGGATGTAGCTGGCCAGTGGGGGATACAAGGGGATGTGTTTGGTGTCCTTATTGATTGTCATATGGAGACATATTTCAGCTGTAGTTGCCAGATGCTTGCTTAGCCTGGGGTTTTGCAGTGGGGGCTTGGCTGTGGTGGAGCGTTAGGTGAATGAGCTGTCTTGACTCATCTTGCTTAGAAGAGAGCAAAGCTACAGGGCTATCTACCTGGATCAGATTTCCAGAAGCAATCCCATGCCTCTTGCTATTCAGGAACCCAAAGGGGGACGCCTGTCCTGTCTGCAGTGGCTGCACAGGCTGAGTGGGAAGTCCTGGAGGGTGGGGGCACTGAAAAGCCCCTGTGCTTTGGAGTGGTCACAGGGCTGCAGTTAGGCTTATCCTGGAGTGGCAAAATAAACAATTTCCTGTAGGTCTGGATGGGTCCAATGCAGAATGACTGGTGCCCTGGCACTGCCCAGGGAGCAAGGACGTGACATCAGCCACCCTCTGCCAGGGCACAGAGGAGCAGCGTGAGGTCCCATCACTCAGGCTTAGCTGCTGAGCTCACAGATGAGCTGCAGGCAAGATACTCCCCTCGTCAGAAAAGCCATGGAAAAATGTGCGTGTCTCCAAAAATACTTGAGAGTTGAAGTCAGTCTGCAGGATTTCAGTCTGCTGTGGAAAGTGCCTTCTCAGTTTATCGTAGTAAGTGTGATAAGTTCATTGTTACAGAAAATGCACAATATGTTTGGCCCAAAAAGCAAAATAACGCTTCTGAGGATGCAAAAGCAAAGCTGAGTTCCTGCATTTTCATACATTTCAGTCCCAGCCTCCTCCCTATTAGTATTCAGTGCTGAGCCAGGGGGGGTAGGAGCTGCGATTTTGCACATATGGAAAGATAGGAAAGATAACCCATTTCCTCCAAGAACATTAACATGGGCTGGAAGAAATCGCTTTGGGAGAGAGAGGAGCTGGGGCTGGAGGGGGAGCGAGGAAAGGTAATTACATTTCGTAGGTAACGATTTATATGGCATGAACCAGGACCACAAACCGTGGCCCTGGAGTCAGGACGGGTGCACAGGCAGTGGTGGGGCTGCAGAGCACGCTCTGAGCAGCATGTTATGGCATGTGTGCCTGGTCCCTCTGTGAACGATGGGATTGTGAAGATCTTTGCAGATGTCATTCTTATAGGGCCACGTGTGCATTTGCAACACAAGTAGGAATGGTGCCTTTAACTAGAGGTTGATTTGAGGGGCAGCTTCAGGTCAAGAATGGGAAGAAATGAGGAGCTGTGAGCTCTGGTGCACACTGCTGGTCCAGCTGCCTGTGAAAAGTGGTTCAATCAGAGCTTTCTCTAAGGGCAACAAGGAGCACACCTAGGGAAGACTAGTGCCATGCACTTCTCTGAACTGGGAGGTAACTGGCTGATCAGCAGGTCTTGAAGACCTGGAGATTACAGTGGGCTAAGCACTGGATAGCAGCACAGCTCACTGTACCCGGGTGTGCTGGGACAGCCACGGACGGCACAGTGAGGACTGTTGTCCCCTTACACAGCATGGGTGAGGCTCCATCCAGAGTACCCTGCCCAGTGGCAGGTCCCCAATTCAAAAGGGTCATGGGGAAACTGGAGCAGAAGGGGTGTTGAAGGGCCTCGGGCACACGACTTGCAAGGAGAGCAGGAGGGAGCTGGGCTGGGCTGGTCTGGGGAAATGTGAGCTGGTGACACCCTGCAGCTACCTGGAGGGCAGACACAGAAATGTCAGAACCAAAATCTTCAGGGCTGTGGTGACTCAATAACAACGGGCAGTGTCCACAGACTGCAGCCGGGAAGGTTACGAGGGAAACCTCTTTCCTCAGGATAGTCAGAGAAATGTCAGTGAGACACAGGCATGTCCATCCTTGGTGAGACCTGGGTGAGTAAAGCTGGGTTATTCTAGTGACAGGTGTGTTCCAACAGAGAGGGTGGGTTGAGACCTCCAGGTGTTCCCACCACCAGCACTGTCATGGCCCTGCAAACACTGGGAGCAGACAGACACAGCTTTGGGTAGACCCCACCAGAGCACAGTACCAATGTGTCTGCTTGTGCCATCCTGCTCCTGCTGATGTTCCAGCTGCTGCCAGGCTGGTAGCAAGCACCATTTCCCTGAGCTGAACGCACTGTTGGCCCTTGGCAATGCTTGAAGGGTTGGTGAGGAGCTGGTGTGGTTAGATGATGCTCCGGCTCTCTCTGCTTGGGAGAGATGAGCCCTTGCTCTGTCCTATGCAGCAGGCAACAGGAATTTTCTGTGAGGAGGATTTCCCTTAAATAGGGAGGAGGGGTGGGAAGGGATGGAGAGGAAACATTTTTTTTTGTTGTTCTATCTTTTTTCCACTGCAGATTTCAGCTTTTAATAAAAAAACTGAAACAGACTTTGACGATTTTGCCTCATTCCAATTAAAGATTTTTAATGAAAACTGAAACTGTCCATAGGGAATAGGAGCTGAAAAAAAAAGGATGAGGTCAATCAACCATCCAACCAATTCTGAGCCATGAGTGAGTTCAATAAGAAAGTGGGGAAAAGTGGTGTGACAGCGATGGGAAAGATTTTGGAGATGGGAATGTAGATGATGGAAGAAGCTCGGTCATCCTGCCCCTGCAGCACTGCAAAAGCACCCTTCCACGAAATGAGCTCAGCCCTTAATTTTGAGTCTTTGCATGAAAAGGGCCCCATGCCATGCCTGTTGGAGATGCAGGTTCTCTTGGAAGGGCTGGAGGAAGCAAAGCTCACACTGACCCTGGTCCTGATCCAGGAGAAGCTGAGGCAGGTCAGCAGGCAGGTCCCACCCCCAGTAAGTGGTAGGTACCCTGTGTTTATGGTAATAACAATAATTTACCCTTCACTATCACCTTCCAGCTGAAGAGCATAAAGCCCTTTGCAGGCATTAATTATCATTAGCCTAATGACATGGTTGATGAAATGGAGGCTGTGAAAGCTGCAGTGATTCACCCAAGGTCTTAAGGCCCCTGCAGTGGCAGAGGCAGGAGGTCCAGGTCTTGTGGGTGCAGTGCAGGGTCTGGCCTTGATGTGGGGCGCCAAGGGCTTCGTAGTGTCTTGGGGAGGTGGGAGGCCAGTTGGCCAGTGGTGAGTTTCCTGGGTCCCAGGTAAAACACAGTGGTGTGGACATCCTTGCTGGGAGGGGTTGTTCCATGGTTGGGAAGCAGGTGTCAGCAGGGTGATAGCCAGTCAGTCAGCTGGGGAGGGTTGCTTGGGCTCTGCAGGGGAGGAGGGCAGAGCTGCTGGGCCACCTTGATGCAGAGGATGCAGGGTTGGGGCAGAGCACCTGCTGTTGGGTGCAGAGCCTGTTAGGGCACAGGGCTGCAGCAAGGGAGGCTCTTTGCACCGCACAGACATTTTGTTTTAAGGCGTGGGATGATTTATGGGTTATTACTGGCTGTGACAGAGCCGGCTGCCAGGCCCGGGTGATTTGGGGTTGGGGGGTGCGGGAGGATAATGGGGACACATTGGGGCCCGAAGGAATGTGCACGGTGCAGAGCAGGGGGAGGTGGGGAGGGGGGGCAGAGGAGGTGCTGCCTTCTCCTCCGTTCCCAGACACAACCTGCTCTCATTATCCTGAGCCACCACAGGCGCTAACGCACACAAATATATTCTAATTTATTAGAGCTGGCAAAGATCTCTTTGCAGAGAGTGAGCGTTTTATTTTTGAGGCTCAGTGGTTCAAGTGTTTGAAAGGGCAGCATTCTCTGTGCCTCCAATGTGGGGCTAATGATAATCTAAATTAGTTATTGGAAATAATTACCAAGGCTTTATTGTGCCAAGCATAGCAGAGCCCTGGAGAGCAGTCGCGCTCAGACACGGCCATGCAGCTAAAAGCTTTGATGCTTCATTAATATTCAAGGAGAGTCTCTGGCTGTTTTCCCTCCTCCCCTTGCTCACTGCTGCAGCTCTGAATGAACCCGGGTCCTCCGGTGACACCGGCGAGGGCCCTGCTGACAGAAATTAGCGGTGGTACCATATCAAAGTTCACTGCACTCCCTAATCTCAAACGGAAAAGGTGGGCTTCAGGAGATGCTATCGTCCTGTGCGGCGGCAAGGATTCAGTACCGAGACGGCTTCTCCTGGCTCCAGGCGCCTGGTTCCAGGCTGAGATAATGCTGGAGAGGTAGCATCTCCAAGGTTGTCCTACACAGCTGGGTTTTATGATATAATGGACCAAACCGGCTGCATAATTAATCAGCCTATATTTTTCCCCTAGTAAATCTTCCTGTGATGGGCAAACAGAAGCCCTGGAGCTGCGTTTGCCTGCCAGATCCATGGTGGTGTATGTGTGTCTTTTCCTTTTTCTTCTCCCCATATCTCTTTTGGAATAAATGCAGTGATTTGAAAGTGACTCCAGCACCGTTCACAAGGATGCGGGCATCTCAGGGCTGCTCTTATTTTTCTGCATGTGAAGCAGCTGCAGCCTCCCTTCCCAAAACCTTTGGGCTCTGAGCAGGACAGCAGGATGTATTTTTGGATGCCGACTTGCCCTGGCAGGGCTCCAGGGAGAATTTCCTCTCCTTGCTTGGGATTCTGCACTAATCAGCTATTCAGTCCCAGTGCCTGCGGGCAGGGCTCAGAGCAGAGGTACCGTCCGTCTTGGAGATGATAACGATGCTCAGCACATCTCCGCTGAGCCCTGCGGGCTCGACCCGCCACCGTCAGAAGCAATGGCAGGATTCCTCTAGATTAGCGAGGGCTGGTTGTAAGAAGCAAATCCTTCCAGCTTGCGATATGGGGGACAGATGCCCTGCCCAGCCTGTTTTCTGGGCAAGCAGCAAATCGGGACAATCCCAGAAATTTCAGCCCCCTCCCTCGTAAGCCAGACAATAAAATAGCTAAAATCACAAAGAGCTCCATAAACCTGTGTGCAGAACCTGACACACAGGCTTTGGTGCCAGGGTATGGGCTGGGGACAGACCCCATAGCTGGGGATGCGGATGGTGCGAGGAGATGCAGGATGTAGGATCCTGGTGCAGGATGCAGTGTGTGGTGAGTCATCCCTGCTGCCGGGTTGTGCTTCCATCCCACGCCGTCTCAGCGGGTGAGTTATGGGACTTCTCCTCTGCTGAGCAGGCACAAATCATCGGGGCCTGTCAGGAGTCAGGATGAAGTGGGCTGGCTGGAGAGTCCACACTAGTCCTTTAACAAGATTGATGCTTTGCCGCTTCCCAGGTCTGAGTTCAAGAATCTATATTTTATTCCTTCCCTTCTCTCCCTTCGCCCTGCCCCATTCACCGCCACAGGAACCTGCTCTTATAATTCCTGGTCAGGTTTGCGTGTGTGAGGTGGTAATGTGTCTCCCTGGGAAGAAAAAAATTGTTTCTAGGAAAGATTTATGAGGAATGAATTATTTAACCTCACAGTCCTGGCTACCCCTGTGCCTGCCCGCCAGCACAGACTCTGGGACAGAGAACTTCGACTAAGGAAGCCTGTGTCCAGATGGGCCAAGTGCCACAGGCGTGTGGTGTGGGGCTCCTGGGCACCTAGGTGGGGAGAAACCAAAGCCAATGTGGGGTCTGCAAGTGGCAGATGCTCCCACTCCTCCCAGGTGCCCCTGCCCAGCTGTAGCCACTGCCCGTCCCTGAGTGGAGGCAGTGAGAAAACCAGAAGCGAACAGCTGGTGAAACAGTGACATCTGCCAAGGCAGGGCATCTCTGCCCCATGATGACAGGATACCACAGAATCATAGAATCATCAAGGTTGGAAAAGACCTTCAAGATCATCAAGTCCAATTATCTGCCCTACAACCCCCAACCACTAACCCGTCTCCCCAAACACCCTGTCTGACCGTTTGTTGAACCCCTCCAGGGATGCTGCCTCCACCTCCTGTTCCAAGGCCTCCCCACTCTATACGGGAGGACGTTTTTCCTAAGATCCAACCTGAACCTTCCCTGGCCCAACCTGACCCCGTTTCCTCTGGTCTCATTTCTAGTCCCTAGGTAGAAGACACCAACCCCTGCCTCACTGCAACCTCCCTTCAGGCATTTGTAGAGAACAGTGAGGTCTCCTCTCAGCCTCGTCTTCTCCAGCCCCAGCTCCCATGGTGGATCTCTACCAGCACAACCTCTTTCAAACCCAAAAGTCTTACCCAGGCTTGGAGCTACCTTCTGTCTTTGATTTCACAGGACCTGGGCAAACCCAACCTGAGCCCCCCAGGAGTGACAGGGCAGCACGGGATGGTGCTGGGCAGCAAAGGGGCAGGCAGTGGGCACAGGACAGGCAGTGGATGTGAGACAGGCAGGGCTGGTGCCAGAAGCATGAAGCAGCCCCAGGCAGACCTAGGGCAAACTGAAAGGGACAAAGCACGTTCTCTGCAAGATATTTTCCCCCTTGAAAATGACGGTTCCTGCAGGAAGTGCCTGTCTGCAGCGAATTTCCAGAAAGAGAAAAAACACACACACATAGAACTGGTTTGTGTGAATTGAAAACAAAAACCTGCCAGACGTTCCCTGCTCCTTGCTCACCGCCCCCTCAAAGAAATATTGGCAGAAGATGGGGAAGGGAAGCCAGAAAACTTCTGAAGAAAAATATTAATGAAAACCAAACCCTTTCTGCTTCTTTTTTAATGTCCAAAAGGGAGGCAAAGGGTTCCCTGCCCTGCCCTTCAGACTCCCTATTAACCCTGGGTTGAGGATGGGAGCAATGCTGATCCAGCCCTGCTACCGCTCATCTAAGAGCCAGCCCAGAGCCCCCAGACTAGGGAATGTCTTGCTCTGCTGACCCCTCTCCCATGGGTCTGGTGTCCTGGAGCAGGAGGCATTTGGTAATGGGTCCTGTCTGGGGAACTGGGTGATGTCCCTGGCAGGAGAAGAGGCTTCTCAGCTGGGCAGAGATGGTGTTTTTGGAGAGGAGTGAGTGGAGATTGGATGCCCATGCTGGAGGTTAGGAGCAAAGGAGAGTATGTGTTGCAGAGGCTTCTGAAGAGGCACAGCCAGCACAAGAGTGGCCTGCTTGAGCAAGCCTGCCCTCACCTCCACTTGAGATTCACCAACCCCCTTCTCTGTGCAGTCACTTCTACCACTGCAAAACACAACAGTCTTACTCCTGTAGCTGCCCCTAATCCTTCTCCTGCATCTTGGTGAAAAAAAAAGGGAGCCAGAAAATGGATGACATGGCCCTATTTCTATGTGGGTAGAGGAGAAGAAGCTGGATGAACTGGTAAGATGAGTTCTGCTCCTGTTGCTGCTGGAGCTGAGATGGACACTTGCTGTCCCTGAGGCACACTGTGCACTGCAGTGCTGGTGCGGGCAGGATGTGAGCTGGTCCATCCAGGAGCTGCCTTTAACAATATGAGACCTCATTATGTAGCTGTATCTGGAGGGTACTGCTCTCCTTCCTCTCATGGAAAACTCCCTGGAGATGTCCAAATGCTCGGTGGAGGTGTAATCCAGCAAGCAAGGTACCTGGGGAAGCCAAGAGCAAGTGAGGTAGTGAATAGTGTCCAGGGCAGGAGTCGTCTCCTGCCGTGTTTCACAGTTGTGGAGATCTGGAGCTCAAGGACAGGGTTTACCAGTAAGCTGGGAACCAGTTTGGTTCATGGTTGTACTGGATGAGTTTGAAAGTCTTTTCCAACCTTAACAATTCTGTGATTCTAATACAGAATCCCCCAGGACTAATAGAATTCTAATACAAACCCCCCAGGAAGTCAGATCTGCTGGAAGGGCAGCTCTGCCACGGGGAAGCAGAACAGACCACTACTGCCTTGGGCAGGGCCAACAGAACCCCTTTGCCTATGCCATGAGTTCACCAGGTCTCTGTCACTCTTGCTGCCCCTTGAACTCATCTGTCCTGGGCTTATCTGGTGAGCAGGGAACACCCTGCTGACCACCCACTGACCACCCTAGGGATGTTTAAACACCAGAAAACCTCTGCGGGCTCTGTTGTGCAGTGACCAGCCACGCGGCTTCAGTCAGCGGCGATCCCTGAGCAGGCACAAAGAGCGTTACAAGGCACACGAGAAGGATTACGCTTCACACCGCGCATACACGCGCCGTATGCACACAGTCATGATCACGCCTTGTGCATCCAAAACACTGCTCAAAGACACCCACAGTAATGCCTCCAGCTTTTGGTTAAAACTAATTTTAACCAGCAAACACCTGCCAAATTGATTTTACGGGCTTGACACCGGTAAATCACTTGAAATTTCAAGCCCCCACAAAAATTTACATTCTGTTGTTTTCGTGTCACTTGGAAATCTTCGACTTTGTCAGGTTTCAAATGGAACTCTCCTACTGTGCAGCCCAGGGGCCGGGAGGTCAGGAGCAGAAAAACAGCGGTGCGAAGGGCTGCTGCGAAATCCCAAATGGCTTGTGTGGCATTTTTGGGTCTGGCTCGTCCTGAGAATGATGGACCTGTCTATAGGGGAACAAACCCTTCATCTGGAGCTATCTGGCACATGGATGGGGTTCCTTGTGGTTGTGTCCCAAAACAGACAGGAAATTACGCATGTGGGTGGCTCAGGAAGGCAGTTTGCTGACCCCTGTCCGTAATGAGCTCATACTCCATGGATTTCATAGATTCTGCTTTGCTCAAGAGAAGGATGACATCCACCCTGAGGGTGGTGAAGCATTGGAATAGGTTGCCAAAGGAGGCTGTGGGTGCTTCATCCCCAGAAGTGTTCAAGGCCAGGCTGGATGAGGCATTGAGCATCCTGGTCTGGTGGGAGAGAATCCTGCCCACAGCAGGGGGCTTGGAACTAGATGATCTTCAAGGTTCCTTCTAGCCTAAACCATTCTATGATTCTGTGATTCTACGAAAGCTACAAGTGGTCATGACGGTCGTGACCGGTAAAATCATCTCACAGTGGTGACTTCCCTGTAAATGGTTCCGGGTGTGGTATCCAAATCACTTGGATTTTGGTTTATCTCTGTAGAGCTCGATGTGCTGGGCCCAAAGAACAGCCAGAAACCAGGTTTTATTCCTTCTTCCCCAGCGTGTTAAATAGCTAATGGTGCTTGTGTGGAGAGCTGTTCTGCTGCTTTTGTATAACAAGGACATAAGGGATGAAAAATCAAAGCGTCTTTAAGGTGTTCCTGAAAACAACAATGCCACTAGAGGAGGATTTTTACCTTTGAGCATTTTAATGGGGTGAATATCTTATACCTCAGTGTCCCAGCTGTTGTGTGACTGAATGTGTCCTGCAGGTTCTTTCTCGCCTAAGTAGGCTGCGTGTGGAGAAGGGTCAGAGTGGCGGAGCTGTTGCTGTGCGTTCTGTGGCCTGATTCCCCTCTCACTTGCAGCCATAAAAAAAGGAAGAACAGAGATGAGGTAAATGGGATGAGGCTGATGCCAGCTAGAAGACAACATAATTATTCTGCTCACAGGGCTGCCCACCATCTCATCCTCCTGGTGCTTTGCAAGTGAAGTGGGGCTGCGTGTGGTGAGCATCATGGCAAAGGTCCAGAAAGAGCTGAGTTCTGTGGTGGAGTAAAATGCGAAACAATACAGGCGACAAAGGAGGAACTATGAGAAAGCTGAAGAATTGGAGGTATGTGCTGTGTGAAAATACCCAAAGGACTTTGCACAGAGTCTAGTTGGAGGTCTGTATCTAGTGGAGTCCCCCAAGGGTTGGTACTGGGACCAGTCCTATTCAATCTATTCATTAATGACTTGGATGAG
>JAOXOE010059668.1:0-32370 GCA_028565055.1 Phoeniculus purpureus | reverse complement strand
GCAGCCTCCCACTGTCACATCTCCCACCAGCCCTTCTCTATTGGAGAACAGCAGATCGAGCAGAGCCTGACCCCTAGCAGGCTCATCAGACAAATCTAGCTTAGAAACCTCCTCTTTTTTTTTTTTTTCCTCTTATTGGGAGGAATTAGGACAATGGATTATTGGATCTAGAAATCAGCCTGTACTCTTGCGTGTTCCTTGTGCAATTTACCTGCTTGTTCACGAATGTAGTTTGCCCTCCATGTCCACACATTGACAGGATGTCCCACCTCCAAGAATATTGATGCTAGATTTGCAAGACAGAGAAATAATGGTCTATATCTGATCATTTTCCATTACGGGTGGTGGGATTGAGGGTTGTTTGAGAAAGGTGAATGAAGCAAGTAACTTGAGCTTTTTCAGAGGTCAACCACAATATCATTTTGTGACACTAGTAATGGCAGAACTGACTGAGACCTAATTTGAATAAGTTCAAACTGTCTAAGGACAACCATAATTTTACATCTAGTGATCTGGCAAAAGGCAACTAGGGTCTCCTGGAAATGTTGGGCAACTCTGAGACTGGACTTGGTAAAAAAACCTGATCCCCACACTGTGAGGAGGAGTTTCTAGATGGCCAGTTTGAATCATAGAATCATAGAATCATTAAGAATTGGAAGGGACCTCGAAAGATCATCTAGTCCAATCACCCTGCCACAGCAGGACCACCTAGACCAAGTCACACAGAACACCAGTCTTTCCACAGTTTGAGCTGGGTTGAGCTATGTAGTGACAGAAAAGGGGAATTTACAAGTATCTTTCAAAAATATAGGGCCAAAGGCTGCATGTATAGGGCTCACTTCTGATATTTCAGGTACATAATTAATTGTGTCGTACTATGTGGACTGATTTGTAAACAGTCTTTTATGAAAATTTTAGCTTACAGAATCTAGTTAATAATTAGTATCATAATCCTAGTAATTAACTCAATGTTTATCTTATGTATTGTCTTATTTGATTTGTTGAGAGTTTGTGTTTTACACATTTGTTTATTAATTTAGTTAGTAAACTAATGAAATCTCTCAGCATGTAAACATGTTTGGGCTACTTAGGTTCAGTAGGAAAGGTCACTGTATACTGTTAGTCTACAGATTCCAGTAAGTGATCCCAAACAGGAACAGCTTAGAATACACAGTGAAAAATTTTTAACAACTGTTCCCTTTTCCCTAGTTATTTGTATTCTCCAAATATTTCTAAAGTCTTCTGATGCGCTGTCTGTTTTTCTGTCCTAAAAATATGATTTGGTCAATTTGAATTTCTTCAGTCACATCCTAAGTATAGCCCTAGCATTTTCACAGATGTAACTCTTAGTAAGGGGAGCTCATCTGTCTGCTATTTTTTTGGGATTTAATTAATTCATTAGGAACCCAGAACATGCACTGAAATGTGTGGGAGTTTCTGCAAAAGTAATGTTGGATTATCTTATTAAATATAAGATAATATGCTTGATTATCTTATTAAAATTCAGAAAAATGATTTGCTGAAAGCAAAATATTGCAACAATATTGATTCAACTTGAAATAGTTTCAGTGGTCCTGTAGCACAAAGAAATGCCTTTATGTACTTTATATAAAGTAAAACTTAGGTCTACTAATAGTGCCATGAAAATAAAATCCTGCTAAAATTAAACAGTCAAAGAAGAAAGATGAGGCATGATTTAATGTAGTAAACAATGATTGATGGAAAAAAACAGCAGGTCTCTGCATGAGGAAAATTAATTCATGCTAGAGTTTCACGCTCCTGAAGAAATGAAATTGCCCACTTCCCAATCATCAGAGCGCCCTGCCATGTGGATTCTTTACTTCGTATTTCCCCTCCCATATTTAACAGAGTTTGTTCTGTGCAAAGTAACCTATTTTGTATTTTTAATATATTTTAAATATTTATACTTTTCAATTTTTTGACAAGAATGTGTGGCTGCGTATTACTTTGAGGAAATCACTGTATAGCTATGACCATTCACTTTCTTTGCAGTTGAAAATATAACATACTTTTGGCCTCTGTTTTATTACTTTCTTCTTTTTCTTTCCCTAACAGTGAGGCATGAGACAATACCACTGCTGCATCTATGAAACATCAAAACCACTATACACAGCATTTGAACACTAAAAAAGGTCCAACTCCAAACTAGATACAAAACTAAAATTCAATTAAGGACGAGTCCTTAAGAATAAAGAAACAAATAGATGATGAAAGAATCTAAAATACTAATTCTAAACACTCCTTGATTTTGAGTGAGTTTGGAACTGTAAGATGAGTTCCAGATCTTGAACTAGCAACTCTTTAATATGTAAATACGATGACTACAGTCCTGAAGTATTATTTTCCCTTATCCACCTGAGTGTTTAAGTCTGGCAGCATAAGTATCATCTATTCTTCTGCAATTGCAAAGAAAAAGCAAATACTCGTTATGTGCTGTATAGGGAGTCTTGGATAATTCAGAACATTCTAGAAACAGCATCAGTATTAGCCTACAAGCTAAAATACAAGCTTTATTGCTACGTGCAGTATTACTATGTGCAGTAGCACATAGTTCTTTTAGCTTGCTTTGTTATTATGCATTCTTAAAATAAGCCTGTTATATGCACACTGTAGTTCCTTCTGCAAATTGTTATGGTAAGTATTTGTTACTCATAATCCAAAACTCTGTTAAACAAGACAGTATTTTGGTTGACTGGAGTATAAAAAGCAAATTAGTTGTTTTTTTCAGAACTCCATTTCCCAGAATCATGCCTTGATTCAAGAAAGCACTTTAGCAAATGACTAAGTGTAAACATGTGGTTCAGTTTGTGCTCTTTTGATTAGGCATTGACTTAAGCACGTACTTAATGTGTTTTGCTGAGCCGAGGTCAAAGCAGATGTTGTGAGGTTTCCATTATTTCAAATAGATGTCATTCTTAGTTGATAACTTGTGAGAAAAGCTCATCAGACTTTTTCTAAATATGAAACCAAACATGATCTGACCTTAAGCCCAGACATTAAGCTTAAGCTTAAAACTTAATTCAGATCTGACTCTGACTACCACATCAGCTTCTTTTTGATAATACAATACGGAAAGTGGCCTGGAGAGGTGGCTCATCAATACAAGGATAACGTATGTTGTGGAGTATCACTGGAACACCTGTTATTAAACTGGTCCTTGGAATTTCCATGCCTGCATCTATCCCTACCACTACATTTCTTTCTCTTTGTCTTTGTATAGCTGTTTTAAAGCTCATCATTGTCATTGTGGTGTGTATCTGAAAACAGAAAACTACCAGTAAAATTCTAATTCTACTGTGTAGCTGTATGTGACTGTTTGAAATTTTGTCACTTGCCTTGAAAACTCCAAGCCAAAATGACAAGCTTAAATTACGCATTTTCTGAGAATGGAGAGGGTTTGGGCAAACAGAAGGATTTTTGGCTTTGGGTTTCTGGCTCTTCCTTCTCCTTCAACTCCATTGTCATTTCTTGTCTGTGTTTGGAAGAGGACACGCACATTGGGGAGTGCTGAACTCAGCAGCCATCTTGCCATGGAAATATGGTGAACAGGGAGAAAGTGTGGTATGTCAAAGAACAGTGGAAAGAAAGTTTCACTTGGATTCCACAGTTTGCTGAAATGGAGACAGTTGTCCCCTTGCTCATGGCCACATGAATCGTCATTTTGGAAATGGAGGGCACTGGATTTGTAATGAGAATTTCCATGTCTTAGTAAGAGAATTTCTGAAGGCTACCAGTCTCAGATACATCTATAGCTGCCTGCAAGATCAGCAGGTTGGCATAAAGCAAAAGTGCAAAAGGTAGAAAACTAATTATCTTGATTTGATATAAAAAAGCAGTATCATTTGCCCCCAAAATCTATTCAACTGCAGATCAGAACTGATTTTGAGAGAATGTCTCACTTTACTTTCAATAAACAAGCTACCAGTTAAAAACAATTAAAAACATAATAGAAAGATAATAACTTTAGATTCTCTATCTCCATTATAAGACTTTTCACTATTTGTTTTACTTCATTGAAAGCACTTTTGTGTTTGTAAATCTGCTGTTGTACCAAGGGATATAGAGAAATATGAAGAAGACTGAAGTACCCAATGACACTTCTTCTCTGTCTCACTGGCAAGGGCTCCAGCCACACTGCCCAAGTTGTAGAAGACAAATGGATAATGAGGAGGCCAGTGGTGTCAATGAACATGGCTTCACCAAGGGCAAATTATGCCTGTTGCGTTTGGTGGCCCTTTCAATGTGATTACAATGTTGGTGAATAAGTTAAGAGTAACTAATGTTATCTACCTGGTCTTGTGCAAAGCATTCAACACTGTCCTGCATGATATCGTAGTACTTAATTTGGAAAAACATGGATTTGATAGATGGGCCACACTAGCTGGACACAGTCAAGGAGCTGTAGTCAAAAGATCAGCATCCAAGTGGAAAGCAGCGATGCAATGTGTTCCCCAGTGATGCAATGTGTTCCCCAGTGTTCTAGAACTGGTGCTATTGAACATCTCTGTTGGTGACATGGAGAGTGGAATCAAGTAAATAGCAAGTCTGCTCATGATACCAAGCTGTGTGGTGCACTTGACACATTGGAGGGAAGAGATGTGGTCCAGAGGAATCTTAACAGGCTTGAGAGGTGGGCTCAGGCCACCCTTATGAAAGTCAAGACCAAGTGCAAGGTCATGAATCTGGATTGGGGTATTCCCAAGCATATGGGATTCATCATCCAAGCATATGCTGGATGATGAACTAACCATAGAATCACTGAATGGCCAGGGTCGGAACATACCTTCGAGGTTATCTTGTTCCAAGCCCCCTGCATAGGAAAGGATAATCAGGGCCCCATACAACCTGGCCTTGAACACTTCCAGGCATGGGAAAGCTACAACTACATTGGGCAACCTGCTCCATCATCCCCAAAGGAAAGAATTTTTTCCTCATGTCTAACCTAAATCTCCCCTCTTCAAGTTTGTAACTTTACCCTAGCTCTCTTGGAGGTCCCCTTCAAATATTGGAATGGATTGAGAGCAGTCCTAAGGAGAAAGACTTGGGGGTGCTAGCTGATGAAAAACTCAGTGTGAGCCAGTGATGTGTGAGTATAACCCAGAAGTTGTTTCATATCCCTGGGCTGTATCAAAAGCAATGTGACCAGTAGGTCAAGGAGGTGATTCTCCCCCTCTACTCTAGTCTTGTGAGACACTTGTGAGATCTCATGTGGAGTGCTGCATCTAGTTTTCTTCCTACATCCTTTTTCTTTTAGTTCTGTGCCTGGTCACAGCATTCTACATAAAATAGAGAAACTGTGAGTTTTTTAAGAAAACTGGTTATCTATGACTGAGATTACGTATATCTAGTTGCCAATTGACTTCAAATCAATTGTCTGCCTTATAAAGTAATCCAAATCCAAAAGGCATGTATTTAAGACATACATAAAGGACTTGGGGGGTGTTGGTGGATGAGAAGCTCAACATGAGCTGGCAATGTGTGAGCACAACTCAGAAGGGTAATCATGCCCTAGGCTGTATCAAAAGAAGCACATCCAGCAGGGCAAGGGAGATGAATCTCTCTTTTTTGCACCACTGTGCAAAATACCATGAATGCCACCTAGAGTGCTGCATCCAGCTCTGCAGCCCCCAAGGCAAGAGGGACATGGAGCTGTTGCATCAGGTCCAGGAGAGATGACTAGAGGGCTGGAGCATCTCTTATGAAGACAGGCTGAGTGAGCTGGAATTGTTCAGGCTGGAGAAGACGGGGAAGAACTTGTTGCAGCTTTCTAGTACATGAACGAGGCCTGCGGAAAGCTGGGAAGGGAATTCTTACAAGGGCTTGTAGTGATCACAGATTCACAAAATGATAGGGATCGGAAGGGACCTCTGGAGCTCATCTAGTCCAAGACAGCTGCAAAAGCAGGATCATTTAGGGCAGGCCACACAGAAATAAATCCAGCTGCGTTTTGAAATTCTCTACAGAAAGAGACTCCACAACGTCTCTGGGCAGCCTGTTCCAAGTGCTCTGTCACTGTTGCAGTATTGTTCTTCACATTCATATGGAACTTCCTGTGCTGCAATTTGTGATCATTGCTCCTTGCCCTATCACTGATGATCGCTAAGAAGAGACTAGCACTATGTTCTTGACACCCACCCTTCAGGTACTTACAAATATTGATCAGATCCCTCTTTCAGTCTTCTATAGGCTAAACAGCCCCAGGCCTCTCAACCTTTCCTCATAAGAAAGTGTTCCAGTCCCTTAATCATCCTTGTAGCCCTCCTGGACTCTCTTTAGTATTTCACAGTGTCTTTTGAACTGAGGAGCCCAGAACTGGGCACAATATTCCAGATGTCACCTTACTAGAGCAGAATAGAGGAGGAATCATAGAATCATTAGGGACTGGAAGGGATCTTGAACGATTATCTAGTGCAATCACCTAGACCAAGTCGCACAGGAACACATGTAGGCGGGCTTTAAACATATCCAGAGAGGGGAACTCCACAAACCCCCTGGACAGCCCATTCCAGTACTCTGTCTCCCTTACTGTGAAGAAGTTCCTTCTCATATTGATGTGGAACTTCCTATGTTCCAACTTACACCCCTTGCCCCTTGTCCTATCACTAGATGACATTGAGAAGAGCCTGGCTCCATCCTCCTGACATCCACTCTTCCTATATTTATAAACATTAATGAGGTCTACTCAGTCTCCTTTTCTCCAAGCTCAAGAGGACCAGCTCCCTTAGCCTTTCCTGGTAAGGAAGGTGTTCTACTCTCTTCATCATCTTTGCAGCTCTGTGCTCTGTTACTGGATGTATTCTAGATCAGGTTGGATGTGACTTCGAGCAACTTGGCCATTGGAGGTGGTCTTGGAATTGGGAGGTGTCCAGCCCATAGCAGTGGGGTTGGAACTAGATGGTCTTTGGCTTTTCCTACCCAAAACATTATATAGCTCTGTGACACTACCATATGTTGTATCCCTGAACTGGCTTCAGGTCAGTAGAGAGCAGGCAATCCCTGAATAATGCACATTACTTTCAGTCATAGGAAAGATAAAAAGAGGCAGTGGTCTTACGACTTGTGCTTTGATGCAGGCCTATATTGAGTGCTATGCTTTTGTTGCTCTAAGGTAGACCTCCAGAAACTGGTATTGAGAAAATGCTTTATTTTATTTTGTTTTGTGCGTGCTCATTCTTTAGCTATAATGAATCACTGAAGCTCATCTCAGACATCTAATGTATTATTTTCTTTGTTAAGCAGACAAAAATATGGAACTCTTCAAAAAAAATCAAAAGATAAAACATATTCTACTTGAAAATAGTTGGTCTAATTATACAATGACTTGACTTCATTAATTTTTGCAGGTTTATATTGAAAAATCTTAAAGGTAAAACTGCAAAAACCCCTGAATTTTATCAATGCACACTTTGCTGTTTTACTCAGCAGCTCAGGATAACTGCTCTAGCATTGGAACAGGAAATAGCCCTAATGTTTTGTGATTGAATTAGCTAGAAGAGTCTCAAAATTGGTTAACGTAGTTCCTGAATGAAGGTACTTATTTTACTTAGTATTCCTAAAACAATCTTGCAAACTTACAGCAAGAACCACTGATGGATGTTTAATCTGTGGGACACAATTTTTGTTACTACATTACACAACCCTTCTCTAAGAAGTCACTCTCACTGTTCTTTGTGTGCCATCTAATGTTACTATGAGATATTTCATGCCATTAGTGACTGTCATGGCAAATACTCTGAAAGCAAAGGAAGAATATCTATATTAATTTATTGTCTAGGTAAATAGTTTTTAAAGGCATAAGAATGTGTGAGCTTGCTAGGAATCTTTTCAGACAGTTATTTATCAATGTTTGTAGTATAATTAAAAAATGAAAACATTGACAGGATAGAATTTTGGCACAGTAAAGCCTGAATGAAATTTTAGGTATGAAAACAAGGCCTCATATTTGTCTATTGTTGTGTCTTTAATGAGTAGACAGCAGGACTAGTATTTTTTTTTCTGAGGAAATGATATCATGAAAAATTTTTGAATAGCACGAATTTTCTTCAGGAAAGTCTGTTAATTAAAAAAAGGTCATGTTTAATTAGAAGTAGAATATTTGTTAAAGAATCCTCCAAAAAATAGTTATGCATTATCAGGCTTCCAAAAGACTTTGGTCACAATGTCCAAGGAAAAAGTCCAGAAGGCAAAGAAAAGTTTGACAGACTTTGAATAAAGGTGTGAGCCCCAAATCTCTGTTACTGCTGGGAAAGTGAATTGTTCTGCATTTGTCAATGCAGAACACATTGACAATGCAGAATACAACTGTGCTGCTTCTGGGCACAGCATTTGGAGTCCTTCACAGACGTTAGGAAGACACTTGGGCTACGCATGTACCAGCATGTGCATGATTGAGCTGGGTAACTGAGCCTAGAAACGCTGCCATATTTTTGTTAATTCTTTAGTTCTTCCTTCTGCTGCTATAGAATCCCACGTAAATAAATAATCGTGTTTCATTCTTAAACTAACCCAAGAAATCTATATAATAAAAGCTCAGAACAGCAATTCAGTAAGGAAGACAGAGCTAGAACTGAAACTAAGTGATCTGTAAGGTCCCTTCCAACTTAAACCGTTCTATGATATGAAGAAGCAGTGGGGAGGGGGCTGTGGAGCCTGGCACTGAGGGTGGCAATGAAGCAGGCAGGGAGTTGGGGCACAGGCCCACACCACCCAGGAAGGGGAAAAACCAGGGAGCAGCGACAGTAGCTTGGGACAGACAGTAGGATCTACACACAGGTGGTGATTAGGCAGGTCCCAGCTGAAGCCAGGAAGTCAGGGTTTAGTGGAGGGACATGCATGGCCAGGAGCAGGAGTCCAGAGATACCTGCAGTGTAGCTCAAGTCAGGGTCAGGGGCTTGAGCCAGGGTCTGGTGCAGTTTTCGGGGGATATGGAGATAACCTCCTATGAAGCCTCTCCCAGTTCCTGGCCAAGCAACTTTTCTTCCAGCAATGTAGGATCCCATCTGCACCATATCAAATCTGTCATGTATAGGTGAGCAAATCCAGAGCAGAGCAGAGGAGATAGATGGGTGGAAAGGAGGTGGCAGAGTGCTAGTGCACTGGAGGGCAACTCTGAGGGCTACTCTTTCTCCAAATGTGCTTCAATAATGATGAAGGTAATATGCAAGGAGTTATGAATATTTTAACAAGCTGACATTGAGAAGGATTACTTCATTACTTTTGTAAATGTTTGAATTCTCCTGGATGGATTTATGAAAGGTCAGGCTTCCTGTCCAGTCTCACTGACGTTAGAAAAATGGGAGTGTCAAGAACTGAAAAAGACTGCTCGTGGAATACTAAAAAGCAACGTAAAAATTAGACATAAAGCATGGTAACGTTTTCATAACATTAATGCATAAACTAAATACACCATGAAGTAGGAACAGTTAACTAAATCTTCTTGAATTACAGCTATCTCAAATTTGTTCTCTTACTAAAACAAATGCAGCTTTGTTAGAGTGCAATCCTTTTAAAGCACAGTCTCTTAAAGGAGCATGTATTATTGTGGGAGGGATTCTGCCAACCAGCTCAAAAGCAGTCTTTCCTGCTCCACATAGGGTAAAATGGTGATTTTTCTGAGTACGAATGGTTGTGGATTAATTTTGTGCCTACCTTTACTGTGTCCTTTTATTGGGAAGTTTAACTGGTAGATTAAATGTGTTCCCCTCCACTCAGTTTATACCTATATCTTGAAACATTATGCCTAGCTGCAAAAAAATTCTTAAGTATTTAGAAAACATAAGCCTTGTTAACATAGAAATTCTACTTGATGTAAGCAAAGCACATTAATTCTCAAATCCACTAATTTTGTATTTTGTTAAAGAATCCTCCAAAAAACAGTTACGCATTATCAGGCTTCCAAAAGCTCTGCATCTATTAAATATGCAGAGCATAGCCTGCTTTATGTATAGGCTTAATTTTATGTATAAAATGATCTATACTGCAGAGACAACTTAATGAAACATCGGCTTTCTGTGTCTTTAGTAATTTGCTAATTGATTATTTATTAACCGTTCCTCAGGTCACTACTTAAATTTTAGAGATATTTAAGTTGAAGAAATAAATATAGCATCTGAATAGTTATATTTTTCACAAGCTATAATCAAGCTGTTGGCTTAAAATAAGTAGATTGCAGGTAGATAGATATTTCACTAGCATATCATTTTAATGCAGATAGCTTACTTGCAGGGAATTCAACCTGTCACTGGATGTTTAAATTTTCAGTGTCTGTTGTCATGGCAATGGGAATTGACTCTGGTGCTCGCTGTGTTCAACATAAATTAATTTAAAGTCACAGCATCTTGAAACATTTTATTGTTTTAAAAAAAAAAAAATCTTGCTTTTCCGTAGATTTATTTCAGTAATAAATACTTGCATTAAAAACACTTTGATCATTTGCTAATTATTAGTTGTATTGCAAAATTCAATAAATTTAACTTAATAAACAGTGTCTATATGAAAAATTGTTATTCCACTTCTTGTGGAAGTACATCCAATTTCCTGGTTTCTTGCAGTTTTGTCATGTTTCCATTAAAATACCTATGTCTAATTTTATCCTTTATGAAAAAAAATCCGCAAAATATAGCTGTGTATATGTATCAAGAAACAGTGCACATCATGAGTGAGATCCCTTAGAAGTCTCCTGGTTGTAAAGAGGATTAGGAATAGATACTAAGTGCATATGGTAAGAAAGAGAAGATTGTTCTAGCAGGCCTAACAAAGTAATTTTTTCTCTTGATATTGTAAAGCCAGTCACTCACAGCCTAATCTGTCTTCTTAGATGTCTAGAACAATAGCTTATGATGCACAGCATTGTATAGGGTTCCTCAGTGCAGGAAACTCTCAATGATCCTATTTTGCATAACATTGTTGACATTTTTGAAATAGACAAGTAATTTTACATATTTCATCCCTTATGGTTTCTACAGTACAATACAATATGCTCCTCACAGAAGTAATACTGAAATAGTTACTTGAAAGAGGTAACTTTCAGTTTTATATTATATTGAAAAGATGTAATGATTTCATATTGCATGTGAACAAAACGTGATCCTTTCTGAAAATGCAGTCATCTTATAAAATAACATTCTCGAACGAGCAAAGAGAATATTTTTCTAATTACCCAGTAGTAATTAGTTTCATAATTGCTTAGTTTCATAATTGCTTTATTCTGGCGATCTTAAAGAAAATTCGTGTTCAATTTGAACAATCATCTCCTAGATATTGAGTCCTACATAATGAAACACTTTATATACAATAAATAATGTTGTTTAGATTCTGTTTTGCTTCTGTGTAGAAAATACAGTGTAGAACACACATAGGTAAGTATATTAGTATTTAAAACTTTTAAGACTACTGTTGAAATTCAGATGTTAATCTGTTTGTGTGCCAATGTCCCTATTTGTAACTTTGCCAGATTGAAACATATTGTAATGAGACATTTAAGAAAATGGAAATCTGCTGCATGACTCATTTGCACCAGCCACAACCAGTCATTAATAACCCAGGAGAGACAACAAATCTGAATCTAAGCCTATTGTGAGGATTTGTGTTACATTTTCCACAAAAATGTTAATGGATGCAATCTTTCCTCATTTGGATTAAATCATCCAAACATCTCTACTTCTTAATGAGCACACTGTCTGCCACTCATTGCATGGAATATTCCTTAATAAGCTTCAGAGGAGAAAGACTCAGATAGCTATTCTCATCTGTTCTCAACACAAAAATTACAATATTATAAACTACTTCAATTTGTAGACTGCCTGATTAAAACAGAATCCTCTCACTCCTGAGTTACTGAGAAGGCTTTTATTTAGAGGTCAGTAAATAGTAAGTATCATAGAGTTCAGAGGGAAGTTCTACACTCATAAGTAAGGGTTCTTACCCAAATGTGGATTTAAGTCTTACATCAGTGAACACCTTCCACAAAACAGAAATTTATTTTCAAGTTAACTGCAGACAGTTGGTAGTTCAGTTGATGCTCAGCATGTTGAGTCCATTATTTCCTTTATGAGAGAACCATTTCTTTAATATTAGGCAGGTCTTGCATAGGCATTGACAGGCTCCCTTGAACTGCCATACAATCTGTGATATTTAACTTGTACTGTGCTACTTTTTAAAACATCTTTCTGATCAGAGGTCTTTCAGGTGTTTATTCTGAACTTTTTGTTTTAATGGTTTACAAGCAGATACACGTGTGATGCCTCTTTAAGATAGATTATGATACTGAAACATGCCTTTCATCTCAGCCCCAACTTTACCAAGTTTCTGTCTTCATACCACTGAAATTCATTTTTGAGGGCACAAATAGTTTATCTAACTTCGGGCTAGTATTGAGTGACTTATTGCATATCTTAGCTTCATCAAGGAGATGGTGAGAAAAATCAGTAATAAAATCAGTTGCCTGTTTGAGAATGCATACCATATGTCTCCAAAAGGACTCATTATATTTTCTTTTTATAAATGGGGAGGACTTTTTCAGAAATACAGAATGCTATTGTTAGTAATGAATAGTAGGTCTATTTTTTGAAATAGTTGGCAAAATATACTAAATAAACATTCTAGAAGTCTTTAAACCACTCTAAATAAACCTTTTCCAAGCCATACATATGCATTAATATCTGCAGTTAAATCATGAGGCAGAAATAAAATTTCCAGTTATAATTCTTTAATTTTAATTTATTTGGAAAGTTAGATTTTCCAAAATGTCTAGTAAGGTTGTGGGGTTTTTGTTCTTCTCCAAGTGCTTTATAGAATTTTTTGTTATATTTTTATGCTTTTATAAAGAAAAAAATAAAGCATGGTAATTAATTGTGATGGTTTTGCTTTAGGTCAAGATTTCCAAGCTTTTTTATATTTCCAGATTCTCCCACAGTTGCTGATAATGACATAGTCTGCCTACTAGCGTCTATATTATTTCCTTAAGAAAACTATCTTCAAAATCGTGTCTACTTTTGCACTGATCTTTCTCAGACACCTGCTGATCATTATTTGGTTTGGTGGCAAAATTCATAATAAATTCTCCTTAATCCTCAATTTTTTTCCCCCCAATAGTTGACAAACATTCAGAGAACAATTAGCACTTGCAACTTGCTCTGTGTTCTAATTTTTCTTTGAAAGAAAAAGGAAGTGTCGTGTTGAGTTTAGACTGCATAGATTGTCTGGTATAGTTACAGTTTTGTGAGCAATGTAGTCAGGAATGCATTTAAAGATTTAATGAGACTAAATACTCTTAGGATAGCAGTTCCAGTTCTTTCACATGTCATTCAGAACAAAATCTTGATCATTTCTGTGAATTGAAAAAATCCATATGCAATATGGAAAAACAAAATCTGTAGAGGTAAAATCAGTAGATGTAGGTAGGGAACTGGGGACTGCTTGTATTGCAGTGACATCAGCCTGTGCTCGTGTTTGGTTTACAATGCATTGAGATTTAAGGTCTCATTAGAACCTTCTCTCCCCTGTGTAATTAGCATTTATTGCAGAAGAATGGATTTAACTTTGTTGATACCAGGGTTAATTTTCCTTCCTTCCTTTGAACTCAGTAAACTTGACTTCAGTCTACATCAAGAACTTTTTAAGTCACTCTGTTAATTTATTTCCATGTCACAAGGCTCATGTGCTGTTGATATGATGGAAAAGGTCAAAATCCAAGTGAAAAATCAGTGCCAGTGGGGTTTATAGACATCTTGTTAGTATCTTTCAAATGAATCAGAAATAAGAAAGGAAAAGTGTTGTGTTTAGTTTCCAACTATTGCATCTTTATTATTTCGTAAGATCTCTAGAAGAAGGCCGTAAACACGTCTTTTGGAAGCTATTAAAATACTCAGCATTTTCAAATTAAGTGACATTCTTTAAAAAGCATCTGAGTTTATTTGAAGTAAAAGATTGAAAAGCCAGCTTTCCACTTTACTCAGATGACACATGGTTTTTTGACACTGGAAACAGTTTACGTGGTGAAAATGAGCACAAAAAGAAAAGCTGTGTTTTAAGTTTATAAAAATATCCTCTTACCCCTTATGATTTTGATTGGTGAGTCTACTCTGCTGAAGAATGTATCTGGGCCCACTGAAGGATGTGCAAAACTCCCACTGAATTCATAGCCAGATGACAAGCACTTCTTTGAAACAGCTTGTTTCACATAGTCACATTTATAGATCTGTTCAGTTCAAATTGAAGCATCTAAGGTAAAACAACACTAGATCACTTTCATACGGAAGTTGTTTCACAGTCTTTCAAATTTGGTCATGCAATTTTTCCCAGTGAGACAGCCTGTATTTTTCTTACAGCTGATATAACAAGACCAAGTTAGACCTCTAGGCCCAGAGGTTTAACTTCACTGTAGGGTGTTCTGTGAAAGGTAGCTTTGCTTTACCAGGGAAACCTGTTGTGAGACTTGTTACGGGGAGTGTCAATGGGCTTCGAGACTGGCTAAGAATGGGGGTGGTTAGTAAAACAAAAAGTGTCTGGTGGATGGGATCAGCAAGTGTTGTCAGCCTTGAAGTGCAGAGAAGAAGGAGAAAGGAGAACAACTAATCTTCAAACAGCAGAGTCAGATGAGTAAGATGTTCAAGGTTATTTTCCCAGGCTTGGGCCTGTAACAGCTTAGCACACTTGCCAATGAGTTGGAGCCATTGTGAAAAACGTCTTCAGCGTCAGCAAAGAGACCCTGCCTGAGACCCTGAGACCAGCTGTGCAGACGCGTGAACACGAGAAGTCAGGGGAGGGGTTCATCATAACGACTGCTTGTAACACCCCCTCCTGTTTATGGCGATGTATGACGAGACCGTATGTAACCTGATGAAATCTGTGTTTCGGTGCACGCAGTGTGGAGAGTTTTCCCCTGTGTGCCCAGCACTGCACTAAAACATACCTCCTCCCTAACTCTTATTGAGGTGGTGGGTCTTTTCCCCACGTCACAGCCACATTGAAGTATTTATCTTTCAGCTCTTTTAAGGGACTTTTTCAGTAGAGATATACCAGTACAAACAAACACCCGTAAATCACATGGAAACATACAGACATTCACCAAATAGTTAAACTAATTTGAGAACAACCTTTGGAAATTTAGGGACATGCATTTGTTTACACAATCAGGTCACTCTTTTCCAAGAGGCCCCCTAAGCACAAGACCTACATAAAGAATAAAGCAGGCTTGTGTAGCGTCGCTTTAAATAGTTAAAGCTGATGGCAAGACCCTGTATGCAGCAGCTACGCAAACCCTAGGAAAATGACAACAGCTTTTTTCAAAGTAAATCAGCCTTCGGGATACATTAAGGCCTAGGATCAGGATAAATGCTGTTTGAAGAAGAAAAGCCTCTCTCTGCAACAAATACAGAGAAATTTCCTTTCTGTGGGCACAGTCTGGTTAGTAGTAAACAGTTCTGACTATGATGCATCCACATTCACTGACCTATTTCATTCTTTAACCACCTTCTGTAAATGGTTGAAATGAAATGATATCCCAAGGATAAATGTCTGCTTATGGTTTCTTGGCAGGAGACTGTTATCCTAGGACAGAACTGTATGTAAAGTACATTATCTGTTAATTAAAATAGTTTGTGCTAAACTGTTGTCAAATGACCCTGTAATTCAAAGAAGCAACCGCTTTAAGTCTCTGCTATGTGGTCATCTCTTTACCTGTCATTCACTATCAGAGTGGACCCAGTCCTGGTTTTAGCAAGAAAAATGGAAATATGTCTACAAACTGGACAAGGAAAAGAACCAAATCCAATGCATTGAAATTGACTTCTCTTTGATTAGAGCAATTAAGTTTTGCATTTGTTTTCATTTTTGTATTACATTTGATAATACAGGGTGTTTTGCCGGAATAGCCATCTACTGATCTCATCTAGACAGAACTAAAGCTTTGCATTTCAAAAATACTTGATTAAAAGAATTACAATCAGCTTTTCTTTTTCTCCTGGGAGTTCAGCTCACAGTTATGTTCTTCTCATGTTAATCAAAACAGCTAACATTTAATGCAGATCAGTGATGTGGGAGATCTCATGATCTAAATAACTGCATAATTCACTTTGATCAGCCAGTTAAATATGGTCTTTACTTGTAACATATATTTTTCTACTTGGTCTAAGCCTAATGCAAGTTAAAAAAGTGTTACCATTCAAGACTGAGGGAAAACATATGCAGACAGTAAGATTCTTTGTGTAATGTTTAACACAGATTCATTTAAAAATATATGTACAGCTAGAGAGGTGATTTTCCATTCAAAAATTAGGTATAAACGTCAGACAGTAATTTCTCTCTCTTGTTCTGTCTGTTTCCCACCTAGAATTCCTTGTTACTTGCTGAAGGAAATGTAAATTCCAGTTGTGAAATGCTGTATTTACGTTTCTAAAAAAAGGATAAATGCATTTGCTTAGCTATGCAGAGATACTGGTAAAATGCACTAATAGCCAGTGCATGTAAGGCCATTTAAATACAGAACATTATATAGCATTAGCTCAACTGAAAATGACAAAGTTATGTTACTCACAGGCATCAGAAGCCTTGTGAATCTTCCGTCAGTCTGCTGGCTTTTATTCTTTTCTCCTACTTTTCATGCTGAGCCTTTTGTTCCTTCACAGATACCCAGTATCAGCAACAAATATTCTCCTTCTGCAGCACTGAAAAGCCATTTAATCCTCTTCTCCAGGATATCAATTTTGAGGGCTGCTTCTGAGATACTATACAGCAGATAGATGCATTTCTTGAAGCCTCCCCTGTATTTAATATTACAGGCTTGGGAAGCAGCTGGAAAACTACTGGACAGAAAAAAACCTGAAGATATTGATTGATCGTCAGCTAAATATGATCTAGTAGTGTGCCCAGGTGGCCAAGAAGGTCAATGACCTTGTATTAGACGTAGTATAGCTATAGCCAGTAGAAGTAGGGAAGAGATTGGCATTGGTGAGGCCTCATCTCTAGTATTGCATTCAGTTTTGTGCACCTCCAAACAAGAAAGATATTGGGGTGCTAGAGCAGGTTCAAAGAAGGGCTGCAAGGTTGGTTAAGGATCTGGAAATCAAGCCTTTTGAGAAGCAGCTGAGGGAGCTGAGATTGTTTAGTCTGAAGAGGAGAGGGCTGAGAAGAGATGTTATTGCTGTCTACAATTACCTCAAAGGAGGTTGTTGAGAGGTGGTTGTTGGCCTCTTCTCATAAGTACAAGTGATAGGACAAGAGGAAACTGCTTTAATTTGCACCAGAGAAAGTTTAAATCAGACATTATGAAAAAAATTTTATTGAAATGGTCATCAAGCATTGGAACAGACTGCTCAGGGAGGTGGTTGACTCACCAAATCTGGATGGTTTAGCAGTGGGCTTGGTACAGTTAATGGCTGAACTCAATGATCTTGAAGGTCTTTTCCAGCCTAGATGACTCCATGATTCTGTGACATCCCAGAAGTGGTGTCAGATATCAGAACTACAAACTCTCAAATCGCAGCCAGCTTGCAGCAACCAATACTTTTTAAAGGCTTCACCTGAGATAAAACAAAGATCTTTTATTCCTATGCTATTAAAAAAATCTCAATTACATTGCACTTGTGAACAATGAAGGCATCTACAGGGGTTGTGGAGTAATTCTCAGTAATTTCTGGTTTTGTCTAAGAATATGTAAGTCATTGAATAGCTCTCAAATAGAGGCTGATAAAAGTCCACATCTATCATTCCTGTATCACTACAACAGAGTTTCAAGTGCAATATTCTCATTTATCATTAATGCAATTGATAGGACAAGAACTAAATAACTACCCTAAACAGTGAAGGAGAAGAGATGCAAAGCATTCTGATGTCATATAATTACAATAGCTCTAGAAGTTGTAAAGGATATTAAAAAACATGACATAGCCTATTGTTAAAACACCTAATGCAGTGTATAATGCCCAGACATCTGTTTTCAGGTGTCTGATCTATTAACAGCAACCCATCTCTTCCCCTCCCACCAAAAATATCTTTGAAGTTTGTAAAGATATCTCTAAAGGAATTCCCTTATAATTCCATTTTATAATGGGAGTAATTATTGCACATACTACCTCTGTTGTACAGATCAGAATTTCTCCACCTCTGTCATTGTAGGCTGAGAAAAGACCAAACCTGTGATGGACCCTCAGTCCTTGCTAGTATTTTGCCAGTACCCTGGACAACGTGATTTGTGTGCTATATGGGGCAATTCAAGTCTTAGGCTCTGAATAAACTTTAAAATATCTTTACAGTTATTTAAACCAATTGAAATAGTTTATGTTACTCAAAGACTCCTTTGACTTCTTCTTTCTTGTGGGCATTTCCTTCCTTCTCCTTCTAACAGTTTCCTAGCTATTTCATGCTTACATCAAAACTTCTGCTTTCTTAATACTTCTCTCAAAGACATTATCTCTGTGACTTATTTCTCAAAAATCTTCCTCTGTATCTAGTGCTCCTACTCTGTGAGTGTTCAATAGGTTTCATGTGTGTACCGTTAGACCAGAAATGGCCCATTGGTAGAAATTTATACTTTTACAGGAAACTTACAGTGAAAACAAGCAATTGAAACAATTTTATTAAAAATAAAAAGTTCAGAGTCCAGGTATCAATACAGCTTGAGGAAACCTGGAGCTGAATTTGAACTCATTAGTTGAAGCAACTTTATGAAAATTTTGGTGAACTTGCTATGATATATCAATACTTCCATTCCAAAGTTTCATTTGAATATTCACTCATATCCAGTAATATATCCCCTAGGGCAGTACTGGTAACTGAAGTGATATAAAGCTGAAATTTTTAACATTAGGGTTCTTGGGCTCAAATTTTTGGAATTGATGTATAGAATAGTCCAAGTAGTTTGTTTAACTAATAGTTATACTACCTTGCTAAATACATTAATTTTTGAGAGATTTTGCATTTTATTAGAAAAACAGACACTTCTCCCTTTTAATGCATTTTCTAATCCTCTGGGCCACGAAATTCTTTCGTTGACAGTTTCTGGCCAGTAAAACCTAATTAATATCGTCTTGTGGTTAAGTAAAACCCCCAAACAAATGCAACCTAATTAATACCATCTTGTGGTTAAGTAAAAACCCCCAAACAAATCCATGTTCTTTGTCACATCTTGTATAACTGTGCACCATATATTCCCTTTTCTTCTCTTGTCTTTTCTCTACCTTTTAATGTACATCGTTTTGTTACAGTTTTAAGTTTAAATGACAAGAGCTCACAAAGCTGAACAAGTTTATATTACAAAAACTCTTTGGGAAAAGAATAATCTGTAACACCTACTATGATCAAATTAAAATAGGAAATATATAGAAAACAGTTAAGTTTAAGAAACTGGGTTAAGCTACAACTTCCTTTCTTGACATATGTAAACTGAAGGCAAAATAATGGCAAAATTATGTTTGGTTTATGCATGCATCACTGTAGTAGCACAATGCTTGGCAAAGAAATATGCCAGAATTCCAGTAGAAAAACTCAAAGCTCAGCAAAGAGATGCATACCAGATTCTGAGCAGAAAAAATTGCCTTTGATACTAACTGAAATTTCTAGTGCTGTTTGTCATACTTCCAACGTCATATCAGAATCAAGTGGAGAATTTTTTTCCTTAGAATGTTTAATTTCAGTTTGACCATGCCAGCTTTGACACATGGTTTCATCACTGCAATTTGAAGTGCTGTCACCATGAACTGATTAGAAACATCTCTAGAATGTAATGAAATCTATCTGCCATCTGTGATTCACAGACATCACAAAGTGGAGTTAGAGTCCTACAGTGCCTTTGCACTGTCAGTACTCCCTTGATGCTTTTAATTTTTTCATCCTGGATATTTCTGAGGGCAGCTTGTGACTCTCTTTCGTTATACATTTCCATCATTTTAATCTTGCCAGTTCCCTTTTAATCCAGTTTCAGTATCAAATCATGCCTTAGCTGTTTCCAGGAGCTCCCTTTGAAAGTGCACCCTGCTATTCCAGAGTAGTAATATAAAAGAGACGCTCTATGTTAGGTGTTTTGCTCTATAAGTTCTTGGAGGACTGCTGTGAAATGGGGTCATATATAGTCCCCTGGATATCATAAACATTTTTCTAATAGCACCACCTCCCCCAAAAAATAATTGGATAAGCCTTTCTTCAGTGAAGGGTACATGTCTGGGGGATGACAGTTTCACATTACCTCTCGGCGGAGTCCTCTCCACTGCCAAGATCAGCACACTATGTCTGTTTCACAGAGGTCCATCAGGTGCAAGAAAGAAAATACCATGTCTGAAAATAATGATTATAATGATTAAATGAGTTTCAGAGAAGAAAATATTTGGATTTAAAAAAAAAAGGATTATTATGAAAATATGGAGATAATTTTTCTGAAAGCTTCTCGGTAAAACACTTCAATTTCTCATTTCAAACAGCATTTTTCATTTAACATGAATCAATGTTTCACAGAATGATATAAAACTCTGGAGTCTCTGTACCTTGAGATGTCACATGATCTAACTCTGTGCACTAAGTCACGTTAAATTGTGCCTTGAGCTTGCCTAACAAAGGTTTGTTTAACTTGCTCCTAAGGACCTCCAGTGGTGAAAACAGTACAGCAACATCAGGAAATGTGATGCAGTCCCTTACAGTCCTTACTGTTGGAACATTTATCCCGCTGTTTAATGCAAATACTCCCTGCAGTAAGTGTGCTACTCAGCTTGGACATGTAGAACAGTTTTTCCAGAGTATCAAAATGTCTGCCCAAGTCTCCATATTAGGTCTTTAATAAATTCATGTGTGTATTTAATAAGCATGACAAAATGGAGCCTTGTAAAATGCTGAAGGTGTAACTGTCTACTAATACTCCAGTGTTCTCAAAAAAGAAAAACTTTCTCTCAGGATTATCTAAGGGAGTAAAGTCTCATGACAAATAGCCAATAGATATATGAGCATGATATTTAATTCCTTACCCAAATCAAGGCACTCAGGCAGGAGATCAGTCAACTGGAGTAAATGTGAGACAACAGATCTCTAGCATCACTTCATCACATTTTGCTCATATGAATAAACTGGAAAAAATTAAGTAGATAAGACAGCTGGGAAAGGTATCTGAAAATAAAAAAGATAGTTTCCTTGCTTATGATACTGCTGACCTTTACAAGGCAGAACATCACTTCCCTAAATTTGAGGAAGTTCAAACTGCAATATACACACTCTTTGCCAGTATTAGAATATTTGCACTGTCACTAAGCTTAGAATCTATTCTAAGCAGTAATCACCATCTCTTTATAATACAATAAAATTTTGATGGACCAAGTGATTCTTGGTGCTTGCAATTATTGAGTTACTCACCTAAGAATTGGTTTCCTACAATAGAACATCCTCAGCAGCCCGTTCAGTAGTCTTCTCTTCATTTGGTACTTGTCAATTCATTACTCTAGTAGTACCTTAAAGTTTGAAAAATAGTTATTTAAATGTAAAACTAAGAGTATTTCTTTCTTTGCAAGTCATCAAGATCAACTCAGCTTTCGTTATAGCATTGAGGTCCATTCCAATCCCATATGAGTCTATGATTGAAAGGTATACGGTCGGAACTGTTCAATATAGCGTTCTTTTAAATATTCCCCTGGATTTTTGTTCAGACTATTGGCTACCAAGTGGTAAATCAGTTGTATCCATGGGGCAATTCATCTCTTCTGCGTCTATCTTTAGGACTTAATTCATATAAGAAGAACAGCAAAATTAATGTGAGTGTATATATAAATATATTGGATTCTGCATTTCTCAGTTCAGTTCTAAAATTACGAAATACATGGCATCAACAGACATTCCTTTATTTATCCAACCATTAGTATTCCTTCAACTCAATTTCTGTTGTTTTCTAAGAATCAGCAATAATCCCTTAAATAAAAACCTAGTATTATCAACATGTTTTCCTTGCTACATTTTTACATGTGCTCACCAATATTTAAATTACAGTATTTGCTAACTTGTGAGATTACAGACATGGTACACATGTAAAATTCTCTGTATATCTTTAACCATACTATTTCAGCATTTTGTTTCTACTATATTTTAGCATACAGTCTAGTAATGTGAGTCATGCAAGGACTGAGAAAAATGCACCAGGATTGTCTTAAAATTGTCATATAATTACAATTTTATTCCATCCTACTTAAGTTAGAGGTAATAAATACAAAGTCTCTGCCTGGATAATATAAATTATGTCTATTTTTTTAAGGACTAGGGTATAATACATATCAGAACTTGTAAACAGAAAAGTAAACAATAAAAGCAGACCTCTGGCTTGGTGGGAAAGAGAAGAAGAATCGAGTAGAGCTATCCAGATAAAAGTGACACTCTGGCAGGCCCCACAATGGTCCTGTCAATATTTCCTACAGAGGATCCTTGAATGTGAGAAATCAACAACCCCTTTACTTGCAGTTTTAGATGGAAGTGAGAATGACAGTATAACTTGGAATACAAGCAGAGAGGATTTCATAAAATTAAGAGAAACTTTCTTTTGCACACAATATGCAGATATGTAAGAGGGGGTGTTTGAAAGGTGAAGGGAAGTAGACAAATGTAGTTTCAGTTCTGGAGTGAAATGCTATTTTAAGTGCAACCAGTTTAGCAATACATCATTTACAATTTCCTTTTGTCACCACAGTATCAGATGGCTAGGCCATCTGAAACAACTTGAGACCCACATACAAATGTCAATTTAACTCCAGTTCAGTTCAGTGGAGGAGCTCATGCTTCCACAAATCAGAACAGAGACAAGACAAACACAAGAGGATGAGCCAGACACAGCACTTGAGTTTTTACTTTCCTGTAATAATCAGTCTTCATAGAATGTATTGGGTTGGAAGGGACCTCCAAAGGTCATCTAGTCCAACCTCCTTCAAATAAGCAGAGACATCTCCAACTAGAAAAGATTGCCCAATGTTGAATGTCTCCAGGGATGGGGCCTCCACCTGTTCCAGTGGTCCACCACCTTCATATTAAAGAGTATTTCCTAACGTCCACCCTAAATCTGCACTTTTCTATCTTAGAAACATTACCGCTCTCCCCATCATTCAGAAAGTCTTAGGTCATCGTAAGCGACATCTATTCAAGAGCTGTGTATTGTCACTCCCAACACCTCTTTGACTGAGGAGGTGGGACAGGGCCTGGCTGCCAGGCCCTGCCTGATACTATTTTCAACTAGTGTTCTGTGGGAACTGCTGACCCTTGCTGAGCCCTGGCATGGAGGAAGAACTACAGGAGTGAGAAGGAAGAGGCTGCAGTTGAGCCTAGCTATTGCAGTCAAATTACTCTCTGCTGCTGGCAGAGCCTTGTCAGACCTCGTCTTCCCATGGTTACTGCATGCATCCCACCCTACACTGTTCTCTAAGGGTTTCTGTTTAGAAATTAATCTAAAAATCCAGGTACAGCAGGAAGGCAAAGAAGCAGCAGAAATCAGTACCAGGAGAGAAAATGCTGCTGTGCTTTGATTTAATAAACAGGTTTGTCTTCATGTCTAAAGTTCTCATTCTCTTTTTTTAAAAAATTGTGGCATTATTGAATGTTCCACCGATGCTCTTTGTGGTTTTAAATCACTTTTATTAGAAACTGCAGTTTAACTAACCACTTTTTTTTGTACTCTTGCAAAGTACACAATAGGATCACAGTGGCACATGGCAAATAATAAATGTGAATCGCCAAATGAAACGAAATGTCAAATGCAACATGACAATAATACAAATAAAATGTTTGTCAGGGCTATGCAGTTTATAACAAACATGTAAAGAAAACCTTCTATGAGTTTTATTTGCATGCAGTAGCAGGAAGCCATGTATTTTAACAAAAGCATCACCTAGGAACTGAGAAGAAAATTTCCACTTGTCTCACTGTAACACCTGTCCTGGGAAATCACAAACTGAACGGAAACCTTAACTTCCTCTACCTAACTGTTAGATTCTGTTAAGTAAACGTAATGCCTGAAGTGCCCTGGGAAAACAGCGTATGAGATCTAATTACTTTAGGACCCAAGGAGAAATTATTTCAGAAACTTTGCCAAATGTAGGCTTCCACACGTGTTTTATTAGAACCTTTTCTTTGCTAATAATGAACTCTTGGTAATACAAACAAATCCTGATTGTGTTTTTTGAACTCAAAGTAACTTAAACTCACAAAGAAATTATTCGCATACAGTTAATTCTAAAGTAATACCCTAAACATATTAATTATACACCTATACTCCTTCCTCTGCCTTGAGTCAGCTTATTGTCTGTCTTGAAAATGCCACTGGTCAGAATATGAGAGGGTACAGATTAATAAAGTACCAGTGAGATACTCTACCCTAGCTTTTGCTATGGTTTACTGCCTTTAAATCTTAAGGCAATTTTTTAAACTAGTCACCAATAGAATTTACTCCAAAAGCCCCACAGTGTTGCAAGCAGTGCTACTGATCTTTTTGTATTTACATTCTCCAATTGTGGCTGCTACCCAAATAGCTCTTGCGAAATTTCACAACAGAACTACTCAGCCTCACCTCCAGTTTCCAGCTAAATGAAAGCCAAAGAGATTCCTGAGAACAGGCCTGGAATGTTGAAACAGAAGATAATTACTTCTTTGTGGCAAAAAGATTTGTAAGAGCCAAGTCTGGTATAAAATAAGAAACTAAGTTAAATTTGCTGTATCAAAACTTTGGGAAATCCAAAACACTGGCATGAACAGTATCTGAAACACATTGCTCTAGAAGTGTAATAACTGGTTTTTAGACTTGATGAAAAAGGGTAATTTTTACTCAAGTAACAACAGTATTTATTTCCTACAAAGTCTTACTGACGTTATTGCTTGCACACACTTCAAAAGAGAATCCAATAAAACCAGTACAATCAATGTATCTGCTAGCATTAGCAAACATAAAAAGACCTATTTGTGGCCAAAATCTGAAGAATGCAGAGCCAGGAAACTAACAAAGCAGAGATGGAAAGCCTTGATAAGTCAGGACACTAGGAATGTGGGGGACATTATGGTATGTCTGCTGGCAGTTTGGTGGTGCTGTAATAGTTGTTATCCCCAGATGCTGTCTTGGCTGAAAGAACTGGAATTGTCCCATATTTTGAGAGCTTTGAACTGATTTGCATCTCTTTTAGAGATAAAGAATCTGCCAAACTCTGGAGGAAGAAATGGGAGGTAGGAGAGACCAGAGAGATATGGAAGAGGTATAAAGAGCTTCTCCAAGACCCTACCTCCTCAGCTATCCACAGCTGAAATACCACTAGCCTAAGCTTCTCTTTAGAGGCCATGTGAAGACGACTAAAGAGCTGTTTTTCACTTTTCCACACCTGCTAGTACAAACACATTTTGAAATACTCGTGTAGTGCTCAGGAAGTCAGTTCTGGCAATGGCCCATGCCTGTGCAAACAAATAGGCTAGTATGGTACGTGATGTAAGTGACTGTAAAATACATTGCAAGAAGGGTGACTTAGAGACTCCTAGCTCACTCTCTTTCCAGTAGCAAATCAGGAAATTGTCCTTTTATAGATCTATGCCTAGGATGGGATACCTCCTTTGTTCTCTAGCATGTGTTGTATCATAAAGGCACAGTTAGCCCTAAGAATTAACTGTTTCTAGAAAGGTATAGCTGGAAGACAAACATTCTTTCTTGCCAATGAATTCCTTTGTATTTCTTGCCATAGAGTTCCTCTGTGTTCTCCTAAGATGCAGCTGAGGACTCGGTTTCTGAACAACATGAACATAGGAATTTTACAAGTATTCATTTACGCAAGATGTTTCATTCTGTGTCCAGTTTTGGGCTCCCCAATTCAAGAGACATAAAGATCTACTGCAGAGAATGCAATGGAGAGGTATGAGGATGATTAAGATCTTAAACAACTCCCCTACAAAGAAAGACTGAGAGAACCTGGGGCTGTGTAGTCTCAAGAAGATTGAGAGGGGATCTTATTAATGTCTATAAATGTCTATCTGAGGGGTGGATGTCTACTGGAAGAAGCCAAACTCTTTTCTTTTCCTGTTCTGGAAGTGTCATAGTAATAGGACAAGGAATAATAGGTATAAACTTGAACATACAAAGTTCCACCTCAACAAGAGGAGGAAATACTTTACTGTGAGGGTAACAGAGCACTGGAACAGGCTGCTCAGAGATGTTGTGGATTCTCCTTCTCTAGAGACTTTCAAAACCCTCCTGGATGCAGTCCTGTGGGGTCTGCCCTAGGTGATTCTGCTTGGGCAGTGGACTTGACTAAATGATCTTTGGAGGTCTCTTCTAACCTCTAACATTCTACAATTCTGTGATTCACACCATGGATTTCATAGTGCTAAATAATTTGGGTAATTCTACTTGTTACGGTTTAAAAAACTAAGCAGAATATGCAAGTTCGATTTGTGTGTTTTCCACAGAAAAGTGTGTGTTTGGAGAAAGTTTCCGCCCTCTGGCTTCCCCCTTCCCCCTCCCTGCACACTGTTTCTTGTTGTTCCAGGTTCTCCACCTTGAATTTGGTCTCATCTGCATTTGGGATTAAGACACCACCTCTGAGGAAAAATCCACCCAGGAGCCTGCTGTTGTGAAGATCTGCAGTGGGAGGAAGCTTTGTCTGAATCTTCATGGTCTGCTGTTTGGCAAGAGAGATTTCTCTTTGTTTGTGACTGTTGGTACCACTGTTTCCAAAGATTGGAAAATTAAGAAGCTAACTCTTAAAATAACTCCTGGTACCAAGAGACCTGGAGTGTGTGTGTGTGGGGAACCACTGTGTTTCAGAAAACAGGACCTGTCCAGAAGTCACTTTTCCCTTTCAAGTGTTTGTATATTGAGGTTTTGGCTCAGTTATATACGACATTGTGATAAATCCCTCTGTGTGTGTGTGTATATAAGTCTTCTGTGTGGTTGTTTTTTCTCTGTGTGTGTGTTGAATTCATATGTCTTAGTGCCTTTTTTCCACAAATTGAGTAAACTGTTTCATTGCTTGGAGATTCATAACTGTGTTTCTTAAACCCTCCCTTTATGTTTAACACTTTAGCTAAAACGTCTTGGTCAAAATGGAGTTGGAGTTTTTCAACCCACAGTAGTATCTTTAGAAGTGTCATTCTTACAGTTATTTGAAATATAATCTTCCTCCCCCAACAAAAAAACCCCAACAACCTCAAACAAATCCCCACCAAACTCAACTAACCTAATGCAAACTTTTACATTAAGGTAAGATATCATTAGGATAACAAAACATATGATTGATTTTATTGTAGGCACCAACCACAAAGCACAGTAATAAAGAAATTATGTTCGTACAGATTGTCACAATGTGTGACAGATCTTTATTTTTCAAGGAGGAGCTGCACTACTTTCTAAAGCTGGAGCCACTAACACTGTCAGAACCTTTAGCCATTGCCATCTGAAATTTTTGGTGTTTTGCCAGTTCACACATTTCTCAACACTATTTATTCCAAAAACATAAATGTCAAAGCTGAATAAGAATAAACTTCATGTCCAAACAAAATTCATTTGTTATGTGGCTGTCTGTTCTTCTGGACAATTTAAAATCTCTTTAGGGGTTTACACATTAAAACATGTGTTTCAAATGCACACTTATATCAAAGTTATACTACGGTTTTCACATGCTTTTAAGTGCTCTTTGCCAAAACTAATGCTGTAATCATTGCTTCCCAAGGGAGCACACCTCTCAGCAGGATTTGATTTTAAATTCTTTGCTTGTGAAGAGTTAGCCAATGGTTTAGTGAAAAATGTTTGGTGTCACACCTGTTCCTAATGTCAGTGGTACGTATGTTAGCATAACTTGTGACAGCTAACTTTAATAGCAATAATATGCTAGAAAATTTCTGATGCATTGTATATGTAAAGTAATTTGCAATGCTATATGATTATAATTTTTCCAAAGAGAGGTTTTAAAATTGGAATTAATTTCAGTCATTACTCAAGTCTTCTACATCTGCATGCTTGGAACATCTGAAAGACTGTCTGAGATTCAATTAAGATCGCTAATAGCTTGTAGTAATATAATAGGACATTGAAACAGACATGGTTTAAAAAAACCATGGTGTCCCCCCAGGTGTTTGCAATTCTATCTATGCAATGGTGTGAAACAAAAGAAGAAAAGCATACAGTTGTAACTAAAGAAGTAACAGATGGGAGAGATGCACAGCTGGTGCTGTTTAATGTGATGTAGTCAAGAAAATTTGAAAAAACGCTCATGAGTTTTTTCTTAGACAGATCAGTCAGGGTGTCCAGTGCACCAACCTCTTTCCTACCACCCATCTCTCCTATGGGTTTTTCTGCCTGTGCTCATGCCAGCTCTGACAAACAGGTGCGTTGCCCCGGATCAGACCCTGGGAAACAGAGCTGCAGAAGCTGTGAGAAGTCCTGTCAGGAGCTGTCCCTGTTTCCCCTGGAAACTGCATTAGGCTCAGGTTCCACTGCCTGTTTTGCGGCTGCTCTCAGTGCTCAGCTATCCAGTCCTTGCACAGCAGCAAGTGCTTGTGCTTCCTGACAGAAAAAGTCATGAACATACATCCATCATGTCTGCAAACCTCACCCATTGCTCATTTTCTTGCCCTCTGTAACGGCTTCCATTATTGTCCTTATTTTTTTTCTTATGACATTCCCTCAACCAGGTTACAAAAGTTCATCCTGTGTTTCTGATGCCAAACAGAAAGAAATAGGGATGTCCTTTTAGTTTTAAAACATTCACAGTTACTTCTGACTTTCTTCTGGTGATGCACCCCAAGGTATCCAATTAAAATAGGTAATGATGGCCAGGATATTTTAGTTACATACCCTAACATTGTTGTTTCATTACACTAGTCATTACAAAAGAAATAAAAAACCCCCTAGTATAAAATCAAACTGTTTATGAAGCAACTTTTTAAAATAGGGTAGATACAATGTCTCCATCAGAAATAGAGAAATGGAAAAGTATTATTAAATTTGTCCTGATTTACTCTTGTTTTATAATTCTACATGCAATCTACAATGTAGTTTAAGTTATTGTCCTATGGATCTTCAAAATAATAATTTCCACTATAGGTTTCCTTAAAACCAAATCATTTAATCAGGATCAACATCTCCTTTTCAGTCAAATAAACCCCTTAATCACTAGAGAATCTTTGCAAAAAGAAAGCCTTTTCATGGCTTATCTTCATAATTTGGCTGGAGTATTCAGTAAGAGCTAACGAAGAGTTTGGGATTATTTTCCCACACATATATTTTCATATATCTTGTGGAATTAAATATACTTGATCAACATGACATTCAGTTATCAGCTGAGTAAGAACTGGCTTAAATTGCAGCTAAAGATACTGTAAACTCCAGAGCAATTGACTTTTTCAGTTTATTTATTTATTTCAGCTCCAGGTTTTATTTTTGTACTTACTTTTTAAGGTTATTATCCATATCTTGTTGTTATTCTAGGTTAAGGAAGTATAAAATCCAATAATAAACTAGAAAGCTTAATTTTTAGAGTTTTGTCTGTGCAAAGCAATTTTTAAAGCTTCATAAGTTAATAGTTTGGGGTTTTTTTGGTGGAGGTATTCCCAGGAGCTAACAATTTTCATGTACAAATTCTCTATCTTGTAATGCATATGAATACTTTCTAGGTTTTATATTTTTTATATTTATATTCACTTACATTCATTATCATGTGTAAACACACCAGTTAAAAAAGAACTTGTCCAAGAATTACTCACAGAAACATTATTTTTGGAGGGAGGATAACAGTTACTGAATGAAATCAGACTTAAGACTCCTAAACAAACAGAAGTATTATATACTTAGAGAGGGAAAATCCCTGAAAAATCTTGCACAAGTTTATGATGCATGAATAAAAACAAGGAGCACAAATATGTCATTTCAGATTTATACCATTCATGGTAAAAGTTTCCTGGAAAAGGCAAGAACAGTTTGGAGTATTTGGCATTAAGATATTTCTGAAAACCACACCAACAAATTCAGGATTTATATATTTATCTGAATATAAACCTGACATCTAGCAGAAATACCTAGCTGATTAAGAAGCCTTGGCTATAATTTCTAAAACTGCTACAAACCCCTTATAATCTTGATCCTTTGCACTGCAAAGATTGTCGTATCAATTGACAATCCTGTAGCAACAGGACTAGGGTAATGGAGCAAAGCTGGAGATGGGTAGATTTAGACTGGATGTGAGGAGGAAGTTCTTCACCTTAAGAGTAGTGAGAGCCTGGAATGGGTTGCCCAGGGAGGTGGTTGAGGCCCCGTCCCAGGAGCTGTTTAAGGGTGGGGTGGATGAGGCTGTGGCCAGCCTGATCTAGGGCGGGGTATCCCTGCCCATGGCAGGGGGGTTGGAACTGGATGATCCTGTGGTCCCTTCCAGCCCTGACTGATTCTATAGTGACTTAAGGTGGAGAAGGTACTTTCATCTTAAAGCCTGTGTTGCAGGTGCTTAGAACTTGTAGAAAACAATAAGGATGTGTTCCTGTGTGCCTTGGTCTAGGTGGTCCTGCTGTGGTAGGGGGATTGGACGAGATGATCTTTTGAGGTCCCTTCCAATCCCTAATGATTCTATGATTCTATGACCTACTCCTTAAAAGAAAACAGCTTTTCTGAAAACATCCTTTTCTCAGAAGAATCTGGGATTCTAGAGGAAATCTAGGTATCTCCTGTCAGTTTTTACACCAGGAGACATCAAGGATGGCAATAAGACAGCTGAAATGAAATCCCGTTATTTTTGTCACCTGTTTTCAGTGTCCACATCAGCGCATAGTTCAAGTGATCTAAGGGTGAATCACAGAATGAACCCAAGATAATTAAATTCACTGCTAAAAAAAAAGTTGTCACCATTGTATACTTAAAAATTAAGAAACATATTTTGTGAATTTACTTGTTCTGCTCAGAAAATGTGGCTTTTACCTTTTATCATATATCATTACTAACTGACTGCCACTAGAGGTCATGTATTTGCTGATGAAACAAACTATAAGGCATATCAATATTAATTTGCTCTTGGTCAAATTGGGAACCTGGCAAAAGGAAAACGGAGGCTACCCAGCTCTCGAAAACAGTGACATTTGTATTTCTGTAAAGAAATTAAATGCTTAGTTCTTTTCTGTTAACCTACTCATGGGATTCTAAGGGTATAAACCTGTGGAATTTACAGTGTGAAAAATTAATGACTATGGTAAGGGATTTGTCATATGAGCATGTTTTTACAGGTCAAATAGAAGTCTATAAAAAGGTTTGTTTAAAGTAAAAAGTAAAAGCATTGAGATAAAACCCAGAAACCTTGAATTTTCCTCCTGAAGTGTATTCATTAGACATTAATCCAAAAATGATCAAATAGAATCATATCTTCTTTGCCATCTATTCAAAACAAGGAAAAAGTTGTTTGTGCTTATACTGGTGGCAGAATCAGAAGGCAGATTAAGAGCTACATTACTTAATTAGTCCAGATACATGACTTTAGACACGCTTTTTTGAGAGAAGTACATGACTGCCATGAGGCACAATGCAATTTAGCAATACCTTGAGATAATTCCAATCTACAGCAGAAGAGTACGGAGATATTACTATCAATGCAGGCTGAGGGAGGAGGTGATAGAAAGCAGCCTAGAGGAAAAGGTGATGGTGCACAGGACAGTATGCACTTGCAGCCCAGAAACCTAATTGCATGCTGAGATGCATCAAAAGTATTGTAGCCAGCAGATCAAGAGATGTGATTCTGCCACTCTACTGTGCTCTGTTAAGACTTCACCTGGAGTACTGTGTCCAGCTCTGGAGCCTTCAGTACAGGAAGGACAAGGACATTACAGAGTGGGTCAAGAGGAGTGCCACGAAAGTTATCAGGGGGCTGGAACACCTCTCCTACATGGACAGGCTGGAGGAGCTGGGGTTGTTCAGCCATGAGAAAAAAGGGACCTGAGAGCAACCTTCCCCTAACCAGCCTACAAGGAGGCTGGAGAGTGACTGTAATGATAGGACGAAGGGCAATGGTTTCAAATTGGAGAAGGCTAGATTTAAATTAGATGTTAGTAAGAAGTTCTTTAGCATGAGGGTGGTTGATCACTGGAACAGGTTGCCCAGAGAGGTAGTTGAGGCCCCATCCCTGGAGACCTTCCAGGTGAGGCTTGACAAGGCTCTGAGCAACCTGATCTAGTTGAGGATGTCTCTGCTCACTGTAGGGGGATTAGACTAGATATGCAGGTGATTAAGAAGTCCCTTCCAATCTGAGCCATGCTGTGATTCTATCTTCACTTTCAAATGAATATGTGTGGTGAGTTCAAGACCACAATTAAAGATAAGGGAAAACAAAGCAGTTAGGTCTCGATGAGATCTCGGATAAATTTGCCAGACAATGGATAGCTTAGGGAAACTGGAAA
>JAOXOE010059625.1:0-32375 GCA_028565055.1 Phoeniculus purpureus | reverse complement strand
AAGTGTCTTTTAAACTCATCCAGGGATGGGGACTCAACCACCACCCTGGGCAGCCCATTCCAGTGCCTGACCACTCTCTCTGTGAGGAGATTTTTCCTGATGTCCAATCTAAACCTCCTCTGTTGGAGCTTGAAGCCCTTCCCTCTTGTTCTGTCACTAATTACCTGTAAGAAGAGACCAGCACCAGCATCTCTGCAGTGTCCTTTCAGATAGTTGTAGAGAGCGATGGCATCTCCCCTAAGCCTCCTCTTCCTCAAACTAAGCAACCCCAACTCTCTCAATCCCTCCTCACAATATTTATTCTCCAGGCCCTAAACTGTTGACTATTGCTTGGGGCAGGAGGTTGAATCACAGCACTCCAGAGGTCCCTGCAAAATAGGTTTCTCAGCCAAGCCATGCTTGTAGAGCTGGGATTAATGCAGGCTGTGGGGTCCCACCAACAGCTCCTAATCTCCAAGGCTGCACCAAGTCAGTACAGAAACCACTGGGTCTGCCTGGAGCAGCCACAGGACTTGGTGGAGCATGGATTAGGAGAGATGAGGGAAGAGGACGTTGCTGGAGAAGAGAAAAACCATGTGACAGTGGGTGTTTTCTCTAAGAGCCTCACTTCTTCCCTTTCAGTAACTTTCACTTTAGTTTAAAACCAAGAAATGTCCATCTGTGGGGCGTTAATATTCACCCAGCGTCCAGAGGACAGTCCTTCAAAGTTATTTGTAACAGGTTGGGTTTTTTTTTCCTTCCAAGGAAACAGCGTTCTCATTCTGTATTTCCTCCGTGCTACAGAAATACCAATCAACTATTTTGGAGTCATTTTAAATACAATTATAAGGAATGTGATTAGGACAAATGCAAAAGAAGTTAAACATAATCAATTCCTCAGCGCTGCCGCGTGGTTTACATTTTAGTATCATTTAAGGGGATTTGCGCCAACCTTTTGTAGTAGATTAAAGGCAGCTATTTTGTTTGTTACAATCAAACCTACGATTTCGGTTTTATAAATTTTTAAAATATTAATTATAGTTTGAAAAGTACACGGAGGTGAATACATTAACTAGTTTCCTGCTTAGATAGCAACTATTTGGTGTTTGGCGTTAGATTAGCAAGCGGCAGGTTGGGAATTTTAATCCACCTTGTTAAGTTATTAAATTTTCTTTATTTACATACAGCTCTCACTTTCATTAACATTGTAACAGGTGCTCATTAACAATTTATCGTTCGCGAGGCAGAAGCAAAAAGAGATCTTGCTACAAAGTTTTCTCTTCTGAGCGTCTCAATTATACTAGGTAGGAAGGCTAAAGCAATTATAAATATTGTTCTACAACAACACTCCAAACTTGAAGCCCGTGTGGAAAAATCAGTGGTCTCTGAGTATTTCACTGCTTGTAGTTTTGCTCTGTGTGGGTACATGAATATAGCTCTTTTCCTTGAAAAAGAAGGGTGTTGGGGGGTGTTTTCGCTCTAAAATATCTGCTGCATCGCAAGTATTTGGGTTCATGCACGTTTGGACCCTGTTACTCCATCCCACTTATTCACAACTTAAGTGAAGACTAATAGAATTTTAATATGATCTGTAATCACACTAAAAACTGTAGTTCAAAATTCCTGAGCATCACTTCAGTGCTATTGAATAGCCCTGGATCTAATTAGCATAATCATTTGCGGAGCCCTTGGAGTCCTATTTTCACAACCTTTTTATATTCTGAAAACAGGGGGTTTATAGTTTCTTCTTGGTTTTTGGCACAAGAGGACCTAGCACAATTTCCTTCTCCTGCCTGCCCACCCGCTCTCTCCTTCCCCTCTGCTCCTCCCAGACTGCTTGTGCAGCACATACCATCCCCAGCAGGCACCTGTGGACACACTGTGCAAACCCAGCCTTGGCAGAAACACCCCGAAGCCTTGGAGACGGTTGGAAGCTCTGGAAGCTTTTTGCTTTCTCCTAAAAATAATATGCTTGGGATGCCTCTTTCGCTTTTTAACGTCGTCTTTCTCTTTTGGAAGGAGATGAACCTCCAGCAGCTCCTTCAGCACCACTGCCTCTTCCCCATCCCTGTATCTCCAGGAACTGCTCTTCTCCTGGCAGCCAAGGGCTCGCTCTCGCAAGGTGGTTTGTTCTGGCAAGGCTTCTGAATAGCTGTGGGCTTGGCACCACTCTTTATTTTGCAAGATTGAGCCCTCATTTGAGCCTCTGTCATTTGCAAGACTTCCAGCGATGCCGGTACATTTGTGATGATCCATAACACACAGGTGATTTAGACGCATTCCTCAGGCTTCCAGCTCTTGCTACACCTAGCAATCCTAAATCCATTTTGGGATTACTTTTCCTAGTGTTATTCTAATTGTCATTTGGGGTTGGGGCATAATTCAGGCTGCAAGAAGCTCCTGCAGGATCATGTTTTATTTCACATAAAGTAGGTTTGATGTTCTTAGAGCGCATAGTGTGCTCTAGGATGGCTCTTGCCTTGACTGATGCTGACTGTGTGAGTGGTGAAAATAACCTTAGTGCTCCACTGGATATATTTTAATAGTTTAGGTAAGAAAAGATGGGGCCCTTGCAAGGGGGGTAAGCAGATCCAGGTGCTGATGCTCACTGTCCACTTTATCACCGTTGCTTGTGCATTTTTAGGGAAGAAGTTTCAATACAACAGTTCACCTCAGCCTGACAAATCATCACCTTAGCACCCCTTCATCATCATTTCTACTTCGTTTGAAATAGTTTGCACACGAACTGGGGGTCCTCAGTAGCCTCCTTTGTCCTGCCAAGGTTTCCCTCATGAAATCTATCTTCAAGGAGAAGAAGCAAGAAAAACCAACCCCAGAAAATCCAGTGTCTAGTAAAAAAAATGATCAAAATCTTTGCCTTCTCCTTCAAAACCCATCAATGAGTGTATGTGTTGATCTTGGCTTTAACGTTCATCTTGCCACTGGCAGTTTGCCTTGTTTCTCACTCAAACCCACTGGCTGGCTGGCAGTGTATTTCTGGACTGTCAGTTTATTCCAAGCTGCAAAGTGATTCTCCCTCTGTAATTTAAGGACTTCTATGGATTGAACATCAAAGAAGTCTGTGAGTCTTGCTTTGTCTCTCAAGACTGATTCCTACAATTAGAGTTTTCCTAAATCCTTTCTAATTTATCATTGTTTTCACAAATCCAAGTCACAAAGTGCTGCATCCCTGATCTGCTTCATTTCCTTGCTCTGCACATTGTGACTGATGTCAAGGGTTGGAACAATTGTTTCTGGCTTTAGTGTGGGCTGGTTGCTTCCTTCTGCATCTGGATTAACACGGCAGTGATTAGAGGAACCGGGTGTAAGAGGTCAGTCTGGGGTAGGTGCATCTTGAAGGATATTTGCTTTGAAATACCTAAGCCTGCACCCTGGTTCTATTTGTCTTCAGGACAAACGCTTATGGGGTAGGTGAGCATTTCACTGCTGTTTCAGCAAATCTTCATGCCTCATGTTCAACAAAGACCAGACAAATATGGAGAAAGGACAAGTCCTGACAGCTTCTCTATGATTTTGAGCAGGGCTATATGTAGACAATTGTCCCCAGCCCTGATCTATAGCTTCTCTATGAGTTTGAGCAGGGCTGTATGTAGACAATTGTCCCCAGCCCTGATCTATAGCTTCTCTATGAGTTTGAGCAGGTCTAAATGCAGATAATGTCCCCAGCCCTGATCTGTGCTGTACGTGAGGCATCCCAGAAGGATCCCCATCTAGTATTGGTGTATAGATGTTGCTTCTCCTCTGGCCCAGACAATTTGTCCTGCTGGGCTCGCTGAGTGTGGTAATGCCATTCTGCAGGCTTGGCCCTGCCCATCCTTCCTCTCTGTGTCTTCCTCACCTGCCTGCACTGCAGCACTGGCATCCCTTGCCTGCGCATGGACCCTGTGCCATGGGACAGTAAATGCACAAGAGCATTTTGTTTTAATAAACATGGAAAATTAACACCTAGAAATGACTGTTTAAAAGGACACAGGCAAAATATCTCCCTGCTTCTGCTGCCATTCTCTTCCTACCGTCCACCCGTTTTGTAAAAGCTTTTGAACTACTCCTTTCTAACAAAAATCTTTCCCCAGCAAAGTTGTCTTTGATTGTGTTATTTAAAAAAAAATAATTTCCCCCACCCCTGAAAGTTTTTCTCTGTTTTGTATTTCTCACTGAGATCAATAGCCAGGTCTCTCCCTTCCTCAAAGTAAAATAGGCAGTGCCTTTCTGCATCCTGTTGGTACTTTAAACTGCAGTAAGATAAATGGGCACAATTATAGATGTGCACCAGAACAGGAACATGTGTTCCAGCATATGTGATACTAACCTAAGCAGACATCTAAATGTACTTCTCAGATAACAAACATTACAGACACACATATTTATTAAGCTCAGCAACAGCCTTTGACATCCTTTTCAGCTACTTTTAAACAGCTGGTGAACTGTCAAAATTGCGTTAAATATTTTAACAAACAAGTTAAATATTTTTAGTTGTTTCTGTGGTGGCAGTAAAAACTCCGGATGGAACGAGCCAACAGCTTTTGCAAAACGCTCGAGGAAAAGCAGAGGATGATTTTATTTGGCTGTAAGTTTTGAGCCAACTTTTAAAGGAGCGGGCTGAGCTCTGCACCTGGGACCCAGTGAGTCCCGCCATGCACCTCATCGCCTTTGCTGGCTTTGAGCCCCTGAGATTTGCAGCAGGGGCTCCCTCCCATGGGACTTATCACAGATTAACACAGTGGATTAGATCATGGAAAGCCAGTAAATGTTTGTTGGTGGTGCCTGGGTGTTTATGATGCTCTTCTGCTCTGCTCTCAAGTTTTCCCCATAATAGACCAGGTCCTGAAAGCCTGTTGAGCATCACACGTGTGACTTCAGCTGCGCAGATGTGTGCGGCAGCAGGGCCTTTCGGTGCTTCAAGGCAGGCTGGGAGCTCTGAATAGCGACGATTTATATCACTGGAAGTCAGAAAGGATTTGCAAACCATCCATTCTATTGCTTTTTAAGTGCAATGGAGAAAAATCCACAGTGAAAAGGCGCAGGGCAAGAGGGTTTTTATTTTTAATATACATAAAAAAGGTGAGTATTGTAACGCGTGAGCAGGAGATAACGACAGGTGAATAACACGAAAGACAGCGACATACCTAGCAAAGTGTCAGATTGATAAATAAATGAACAAAGACAGGGGAATAAAAGGCTGTTATGAACTGCATCAAATCTGATGTGATATGGATCGTGTTGTGGGAAGTTCAGTCTTCCTTTGCTGAGACAGAAGTCAAGGACAAACAGTTTGTCTGCGATTACGAGCTGTCCAGGCTAGTGAAATAAATATACCTGGAAGACGGCTCAGCCCTTCCTTCTACCTGGCCTTCGGCACAGAAAGCACCTGGGAAGTCAACGTGACGCAATTATTCCCGCGTGGAGTTGCCACAAACTGCTTCCCAGTGGCTTACGGGCTCTCATGCAAAACTAAGAAATTAAGACAGCGCAGTTCAGGCTGCATCCTCACACCTAGGGTGGGTGAAGTGGAGCTGAAAGCTTTTGCTGTGTTGGAGAAATGATCACTTAAGAGGAGTGTGGGTGATTTGGGGAAGAGCTTGCGGCATCTTGCTGAAGGGAGCTGGAGAAACAAGTCTCGGAGATGTGATGGGTCTTGAAAATGAATCTCAGCATCACAGTGAAGCGGTGGATGCCCACGAGCTGTGGTCACTGCCAGGCAGCAGCTCTTACTTTGTCACTCTGAGACCACAGGGGTGAGAGAGGGGCATAGCAGTCACCTTCAGGGGAAAGCTGCTGATTTGGAGGATGGTGATGGAGGCTACCAAGTGAGTCAAAAACATTCTGTAACTTGGGGAACTAGTTTGGAGAGAACAGGAGGACCCTTGGAGAAAGCAGTCATCTCAGGAGCCAAGCGGTAGCCAGCCTGGGGCATCTGCTTCCCAGCTTGAATGTAAAATGAGTAAAACTCACCAGAGAGTCCACAGAAGAGATGTGGAGAAGCAAAAGAAAGGATGTCATGGACAGCAGAAGAAACAGTCGTTGAGGCTGTCCTCAAGCCAAGCATGGCAAGAGCTGTGCTTGCAGATGAAGCCAGGCAGATCTCCCAGAGGGAATCTCTTGCAGCAAAGCCTTTCCCCAAGGCAGGCAGAGGAGAGTGACTGAACGACAGGAAAAGACATCTTTGCTACAGCAGTTTTTCATGTCAAGAAGAATTTTTCCTCAACATTGGGAATAATGAATTTAGAGGAAACTGCCCAGCAGAACTGGGTGCAAGACCTTTGAAGAACCACTCAGAGGACAGCAGCTGCCTCGGCAGTGAAGGAAACCAGTCCTAGAGAAACTCAGAAAGGCTGCGAACTTAAAAGGATTGGCAGGAGCTGTGGGCAAGGAAGTTTTACGTTTCCCAAGCCTGGCTTCAAAGGAGGATCTTCCTGGGCTGAACCAGCCCCGCAGTGTCCCAAACCAGCGTAGCTGCATTAATTGCGTTAGCGCTCCGTCAGTCGGCGTTTTTAAAAACCTTGTCCTTTTTGTTCTGCTTAGAAGGAAGACCTACAACAAATGCTGGTGGGGTTACAAACACGGGGCTGAGCTGCCGAGTGCTCCTGACATCAGAATTCCCGCTCGTAGCTCGTGGACCCGGTTACAAGGAGGAGGTTTTGTTAGGAGATTGAGTAGAAAAATGTTTCTTTGTCTCTGTCAGCTCCACTTGCCAGCAATCACCGGGCCAGCAGCCTTCTCTATTAGGATTGCTTTCTGTGTCAAACACCTCATCATTAGAAAGTGAGGCTCGAATGTTATTCTTTAAGCCTTAGATCAACTGTGGAGGCTGAGATGTAATGGGAAAACCTGACGCTGGAAATTCTCGAGTCGTTATCACAATTTATTCTTAAAAGAGCTCCAGTTTTATGGCAAAAAGGGGAAAAAAAAAACCCCCATTCATTTTAATCATTTCAAAGCTTATTAAAAGGTTCTGAATATTATTTATTGCAATTCTGCACCAGTTCTAATTCACTCATTAATTCTATTCATCTTGAAACTCATTTTAAAGTTCCAAAATTTACCGTAACGTTCTGAAAAGTTAAAGTAACTTTCAAGATGAATAGAATTAATGTTTTCTTCCCCTCCTTACAAACTATTTTCACCTTCAAATACAAACCATGACCGTACCGTGCTAATAGCTGCAAATGTATTCTCTGTTTAAGGTTTCAAACCCATTACTTGACAGCTGATGTGGAACATAATTTCACTGATGCCAGTCTTGTTTTCAATGAGAGACGGTGCAGACTCCTCCAGGAGCTGCAGCCTTCAGCGCTCGCTCCAAACACATTTCTACAGCTGACGACGTGGAGTAGAAGCCTCTCCCCCCTCCCCAATATCTTCTATTTGCTCTATTTTCCCTCTGACCAAAGACCATTACAGGGCTGTGGAGTCTGACATAGCTGTTACAAATGTCAAGCATTTTCTCTGTGGGGAACATCTGGTTCCTAAGAAAACAAAGTGTTATTTTGCTGATGGCTGCAGGAGGATGTCTGGGTTTAATCCACCTGTGAAGGCTGCTTATTTTTTAAGCTTCATACCAACACACAGGAGGTGGATGCTTCCTGGATCCCACAGCAGAGCTAGGAATTTCCAGAACTGGTCTTAATTTCCTTCATTCTTCAGGTTACAAGAAGTTTCTCTCTTCTTCACTGTGTTTCTACGGGACCTGAAGGAACAGGCATGGTTCCTTCTTTCACTGAGTGGTCCCAAATTCCTTCCTGAAACAAGGAAAAGCCTGACAGCAAAAGAACCCACTGGAAACTTTGGCAACAGGGTGCTTTTAATTTTTTATCACTGAGCAGCCTGCTGGGGCAAAGCAGGCTGAGGCGGTGCCGTGGTGGAGGTAAACACCTTCTCACCAAAGAGCTGCTCTCTTTGCGGCGTCATTGCTTTCATGTGAAGATGCCAAAGGTCCTATACACAAACCCCGTTCTCTGATACACATCTTGCTGTTGTTTTTCTAGCAGAGAGATTGTCTCCAACAAGAGTTTCTGTAGCTTTGGGTGCTCTGTTTTTATGTTCCTAAGTGACGATGTGTCTGCAGCAAAGAGGCAGCGAGAGCTTGTTTCTGAGCAGCTTCAAGTGTGTACAGGAGCAATCTGACATGAGTCAGTAATCTGGAGAGGTCTGCTGGTGGAACATAACTGAGAACCTGCTCTCATTTCGGATTTTGTAAGGTCATTGCTGTGTTCCAGTTTGGCTCTCACCCTCTGCTACAGCTACGGCGTGAAGAGGGGACATGGATTGTGAACATGGATCTGTGGAAAGGTCCTTGGTGGGTACTTTTACAGAGGTGGTCATATATTTACTTCTTTGGTTTTTTTTTCAGAGTGAGTTTGAACTTGCACAGGAGACTTCTGGTTTTCCAGAGGTTGGTAGATATTGCTGGGGAAGGTTCCCCTGATGGGTCTAGGCCAGCTGGAAATGCCAGGGGGACTCCTTCCCCTTCCACAAACCAAAGAGGTCAAGCTAGATTTGGCTGAGCTGCCCCTCGTAGCCTAGGAAACCCTTTTAGTCTTGGTAGGAAGCCAGGAAGAAAAACTGAGAGAAGCAGTGGATAAGACTGCAATTAGTCAAGGGCAAACATAGATGGGCTTCCTCAGCCTCCTCCCACCCGGAAACTTGTGATGCCCTCAACTGGAACACAAGGTGACCCATCCTGGACAAGGTTCTGGTGAATGAAGGACTCTCCTGGAAGCTCTGCCTCTGCAGAAAGGTCCCCTGGGCACCTCTCACTGTGTAGTGGCCACTTCTGTCATGGGCGTAATGTGGGTAGTTTGCTGGTTGCAACCTCTTCCTGAAGAGAACAGGGACAACCCCTGTTTCTCCTCGCGGCGCTGGCCTGTTGGAGCGCTCGGAATGCAGCCCAGCGAAGCATAACTCTTTTTAATGCTTGTGGTCATTTGCCTCAATTTTATATGTGGCAAGTCTGGCAGAGTGGGATATAGTGCAGGGGGCCCATGGTGGTGTCAGTGAAGGTGTCTGAGTGAAGCATTTTATGGCTTAGCTGGATTTATGTCCCGGCTGGAACGTTTCCATCAGCTTCCTTCAGCCGTGCCTGAGGTTCCGTCTTGTGGTTTCCTTGTTTTTCTTCCCCTGAAGTCTACCGTCTTCTCTTGGAGAGAGGCGGGAGCGCAGGGAAGGATGCGGCTTTGTGCTTTCTTCGCTTTCGAGATGGAAGTTCCTGCTGTTTCTCTCTGCTTCATGTGTGGACCTTTTCCAGGACAGAAGTGGATGGGACAGATTGTTTTGAGCACCAAGCTTAAAAGGATCCACTCAGCAGCTGCCATAACATTTATCCCCAGAAAAGGAAATTCAGGTCCAAAGCAAGTGAGCACACTTGAGCTGTCTGGATCCTGCTGGCACTGAGATATGAGCTGGGAGGACACAGCAGACAGGCTTCAGTCAGATGGAGGCATCAGGCTGGAATCTCAGCTCCCCAGTGCATTTCCCTTCTAGGTGATCCTGACCAGGAGTTCAGGTGGAGAAGGAATTCTCTGTATCTCAGGTGGGGCTCAACCTCAAGCCTTAAAGAGCTGCAGTCCAGCTAAGGGGACAAAAGGCTTCTTCCCTGTTCCACAACGTTTTTGTAGCTGATGGCTGTGCTGACCTGTCTAGTTTTATCCTGCCCAGCTGCCTCACAGAGCACCGCAGCCGACACAGAGGAGGATTGATGCCACCTCTCCTGATTTCTGTCAGTCTAAATCTTGGTGTCATGCTCAAGGACTGCTTCCACCCTAAAATCTTCTGCAGCAAACCAGACTTTGAGCAGCGTTTGCAGTGGGGGTGCAGGAGCCAGCAGCCTCGGCAGCAGAGATACTGCTGAACTGGGAAACCAGTCTCCAGCCTTATGCCTGACCGGGAAGCCTGACACCCCCCCCTCAAACCAACATAAAAAAGGGATTATGAAGCTGTCTGTCAAGCCAGAACCATGAGCCATAATTCAGGCATGAAGAGAGCTGTCATGGCATGTGCCACCGAGAGGAAACTGGCCAGAGAGAGGAAGAGCTGTGTGTTCCGGGTAACAGACCGAGGAGCCTGTGAGTGATTCTGGGGCATCTGCCAGGTCAAGAAAAGACATCAACTCACTTCCAGAGACCTTGGTTGGGGTTCAGAGCTAAATCAGTGTCTGATCCCTAGGCTGCTGGGGGAGCTGAGGAGACCTTTGTGATTTGGGATGGTCTTTGCAGCTCCCAAGTGCTGGCATTGAGCATTACATTGAGCTGGGTGATGCGTTTCCTGTTTCAGTTTCTTATTTCAACCGCAGACACCAGCTTAACACAACCCTTAACAAACGCAAGCCTTCAACATTCAAGGGAGAAAGTTTCCAGAAGTGAATGAATTGATCTGTCACTCACCCAGACCGACTGTCCAACCTATCAGTCCTAAGCCAAAAGGCAGAACAGCCTGAACCTCCAGATCGCTATCTCCACATGCACGATAACAACAACCACCTAATTCCCTTTAAAGAGCAGCAATAGAAAACAAGATTTGACTTTTGATGAGAAGTCAATGGGACTTACTTGGATTGTACTGCAGGAAAATGGGATTGAGAAGACAGAAACATAAGGTTTGGGAGGCTGAGCTGGGAGATAAACTCATATTGGATTTGTGCTGCTTCCTGTTGAAGAAGTGCGGCTGGTTTTTAAGCAAAGCTCTGCATTGATTTCAGAGGGGTATCCTGCCCAAAAATCGATGGCAGGAGATGACCCCTTGCATTTACCTATGCTGATTTGATTATTGATTATTAATAACTTTATAGATACTAACAAGGTAAAGTGCCAGGACAGTGGTTCTACAGCCGTAAGTCAGGAGTTCCCTGCTAAAGCTTGTGTGGCACTGCCTGAACACCTCGTTTTGCAGTAACCACCCCTCAAAATGCAAACTGTTCAGCTCTCCAAGTGGATCAGTACCTTTGGGGTTTTTTTTCCCCTGAGTGATCACCTATCCATCAGAAAATTGGGACTGGGAGGGGTGCAGGGCAGGCTGATTCTGCAAAGCTGCCTGCTAAAGCCCTGATTACTGTTATCAAGTGAAGAAGCAGTCCAGTTTAAGCTGCTGAGGTTTCTGACGAGCAACAGGTTGTAATGAAGGAAGGCAGAGGAACGCGTGAATGAGCGACTACAGACTCTGGTAAAGAGCGGATTACACTGAAGGTACATTCCAGGGAAGAGACTGCATATTTCAGAGCAAGGCAGCAAATGGGCTTAAAAATAATCTGAATTTTTCCCCCCCCCAATCTAACAAAGATAGAGAGTGTAAGATGCTTGTGGAGGGCAGGTCAGCACATCAGACAGTCTCTGCTTGCACTGCCGGGAAGGATCCTGCCCGCTGGGGTGAGCCGATGAGGTTAAAATGTGTCTTCTTTTATTAAGCTGCTGGTGTGAGGGTGTTTGGCTGCAAATCTGCCCAGCATCTCTCCCAGGCACATCATAACTCCCCTGCTCCTTGGCCTCCCTGCGTTCTCTGGCTGCAGTAGATGTTGAGGTTTCTTTGCAGTCCTCTGGTCATTGCCAGATCCTGAAGAACCCAACTGAAGAGGTTTTGGATACCCAGTTCCTTCTTTAGGGTTTGCTGTGATGTAGAACTAAAGCAAGGATTTGGGACGTGGCGGCTGCTTGGTGGGACCTGCCTGTGGGAGGGCTCTCTCTCCCTGAGGTAAATGTTTCCCCTACAGCAGTAGGGTAACCCACCTTGTGAAACTGGGTGTAAGGTATGGGTTGGGATTGCTGCAATTGCAGTCCAAATCCCATTTTAGCCAGAGCTGTCTGTCCTAACAGCCACGAGCTAGGAATCCATTTGGTTTATGGCACAGAATAAAACCTTCTATGAGGAAGGCTGATTTTCTTGTTCTTCTTACACCATGAGAGCGAGTGTAGCGATGTCAAGACGCACCCTTTACTCGCCAGCGATAAGGCAGTGCCCTTTGCTGTCTGAAGATTGTGCAGGGCTTGTGCTCTTGTCAAATGGAGGAGGGGTGCAGCATCCCTCTCTCCGCCGAGTCTTTGAGCAGGCACTGATACGTTTAGAAATGGCATGTGATAAGCTCTAAAAATGCCACTTTGAAATTGAACCCAGAGAAGTGTGAACTGTCTCCAACAAAAGTGATTCACCTTGGTCACTTGATGAGTGCAGGAGGAATTACTGGTGATGGGAAGAAAACTGAGGCAACGCCAATCTGCCAGGCTTCCCAAAAGCTGTGCAGGGGAAAGAGCCCTCCCAGCCCTCACTGTCCCTGCAGAGGCTTTGCTCCTGCCTTGGCCATTCCTCTTGCTAACAGAGAGAATTGTTCTGAGCAGGCAGCACTGCACACCAGAAGTGCCCAGGGCGAGGTATGGGATCTGAGAGCTGAGTCCACAGCCGTGACTTGCTCTGCTCTGATGAGTATTGATGTCCCTTCCTGGGCATCCCTATGCTGCACAGTCCTTGCTTGCCGCAGGTGAGAAGTACCCCACGCACAAACTGTCAGAGACACACCAAAATCACCTTCCTCTTGAACTGGTCAGAAGTTTCAGCTCTGCTGCATCTCCAGTTATCGCTGGCGCTGAGTACAGGCTGGGTTTTAATACACTCTGTGCACGGTGTCACCCTACTGGAAAGAGGCTCATTGGAACATGGCATGTCAGTTGTCACCTCGCTGGGAACAGATGAAACCCTATTATCAGTGCACTGTCTACAGGTTTCCGCTGCATCAGAAAACAAATCGTCAGTGCGGTGTGTACAAAGATGTCACTGGCTCCCGCTGAACTGCACACAGGCTGCTGCTGCGGCGGGGAGCTGCGTGATTAGTACGAAACGTGGGAGCAGAAGGTGAGGGAGCAGTCTGGGAAGAGCATCTTATGGGTGTTGGGGGGAGAGTCAAACAGCTTCCTAAAGATCTGTACCCAACTTCCTCTCTTTTGCTGGATCAGGACTGCTAAGCCTGGTCCAACCACGCTGTGGAGGCTGAAGAAGTCCAGAAACATCCCAGTGTGTTGCTCTGAGGGGCTGTGGTTTTGCTATTGAGAATAGGGTCTGGCCTGTGACACACAGAGAGGAGAAGCACAGTCTGAGGTCTGAAACTTGCTGGGCAATTTCTCCTGGTAACCCCACCAGTGACAGCTCAGCTGGGCGCTGGTACCAAACTCCTCACTTCTAGAGTAGCAGCCCAGAGCCTGAGGAGAGCAGAGGTGCGTGGAGCAAAGTCCCGCTGATGGCTGCAGCCCACTCGGCAGCTGTCCCCCTGCCTGCCCCGCTGTTCCCTCAGCTCCCCTCAGCTCATTTCTCGAGCGGGATACACTAATCCCATATTTCTCTGATAATTACTTTCCCCAAAACTGTCTCAAAAACCCAAGTGCAGCCCCCGCTATGCCGCTTCCCCCCCAGACCAGGGAAAAGAGATGGCGAACGGCTTTCTCTTGATTGTGTCGATGGGAGATGATTTTCAAGGTGAAATTTCTAGTTCAGTTGAGTCACTTTCATTCAAGGCGATGAGCAAAATGTCACCCCCACACTGAACCACACTCAATGCGCTGTTCTCCTATTGCATTTAAATTTACTCCACTTTTCCTTTCTGACACCTGTTTAAATCAATATCTTCCTCTCCAGGTCGTGGGCAGAATGTGCCTGGTCTCTCCGCACAGCGCTTCTCAAATCCACTAAAATCAACACAATAATTGAAATATTTTCAAGCTGATTACACCGCTGCCTGAGGCTAGGCTGGTTGCTAAGGGTAAGCTCCCTGGTTGCTAGGGGGAGTAAATCATCTTGCATTATTTGATTTTTGTTATAGATATGAAACCGCTACTCCCTCGATTAAATGTCTCTCAGTCTAACACCTATGGGACCTGGGGAAAGAGAAAAGAAAAGCAGCAACCTTGACCCTGTCAAATAAATATCTCTAACTTTTCCTGTCCTCCGGCTTCCAAACCAAACCTGTCTGCTGATTTTTTTTTCATTTTTTTTCTTCTTTTTTTTTAAAAACCTGACTTTAAATAACAAAGCTGTGGGGACAAGCAGATGAAGAGAGGAAGAACTGTCTGTTCCATTAGAGGATCTCTCAGCTTGGCTAAACACTCTCTATTTACTCCAAACACAGCTTGATGGGGAGCTACAAGGATCTAATAGCCTAGAAGATGTAGAATTGCGCCAATTACAGTTCCTACGCAGCCCACGGCTCACAAGGCACCAGCTGAAACCGCAGGGCCAAATTCTGTTCCTAGGTCTGCAGAGTGTAAATCTGGAGCATCTCCACGTCAGAGAAGGATTTCTCCAAATTTCTCGTGGTTGCCCAGGAGCAGAGTCCATTGGACACTGTGGAGGTGAGGTGTCCTGTAGCTCCAATGTGTGCAGGGTGCTTTGCTGGTGGAGCTGGAGCTCCTGACCCACTACTAGAAGGAGAACAGTATGCGGGGCAAATCCCTGTGCCAGAGACATTTTGAAGAGCCTCAACTCCTCCTGGGGTTTCACTATTTTCTTAGCACAACCGGCTCCTAGGTGAAGGTGTTGCTGCTGGGTCCTCTCCAGAAACACTCAGAAATCAATGTCATCCGCTAAATCTGGTAGGGCCAGAGGTACAGGGAGCTTCTTGTGCCATTTGTGCTGGAAACAACCAGCAGCTCAGGGTGTTTCTGAAGCAAAAGATAACAGAGGGGAACTGAGCTGTCGTGAAGTCTTTTTCCACCTGTAGAACACCCTGCTAATCCTCACGACTGTACCTGACCTCCCTCTCTGGTGCTGCCCCAAGTCCTCCTCCTCTCAAGTCAGAAAACTGAGGAACAAAAACCCGGTTCAGGCGTTTGCCTGAGATGGTCCAACCAGTCTAGGTTCCACCCAACACTTTTCCCCACCCAGATGTGGCATCACCCAAGAATGTGCTGCCAAGTCCTAGCTCCTTGCGCAATGCAACAGACCATGGTCCTCCCTCACTAAACCTATTTCTCGAAGGGCACATGTGACCCATAACAGCCGGGGAAGATAGCAGTGTAAATGTGTGACTTGGTCTAGGTGGTCCTGCTCTGGCAGGGGGATTGGACTAGATGATCTTCTGAGGTCCCTTCCAATCCCTAATGTTCTGTGATTCTATGTTGTAAATCCTTCAGTTTTATCTATACGTGACACCAATATCTCCACTGCCCGTGTCATCTGCTCCCTCCATTGGAAACACAGATGGAAATACCATGAAGTAAGTGATGCCAAGAGCTTCAGAAGCTGCTGATGAAATAGGTGCAGAGAGGTGCTAAGGTCCTCACTGCAAACTGGGACATGAGAGGTTAGTAGCAAAGAGCATTGTTAGCACAAATGAGCCAGATCAGGCCAGGCTCAGCCCAGCACCGGCTACGAGAGCAATCCCCACGTTAGACAGACGTGTTTGACTCTGCTGCTCCCCCTGAGCTATGCCACTCACCTTTGGGGTTATTGGTCAGTGCTTGCGGAAGCAGGCAGGGTGCTGAGGAGTGGGATGCTCAGGAAAGCCTTGCAGGCCTGGAGGACACCTGTCTTCCAGCCTGAACTCCTGCTTGTGTCCTTGTTTTCCAGAGTTCACGGGCAGGATTCCTCCACAGGGCACCTGCACCTGTGCCATGCATTTAGTGGGAAGTGCCTGCAGCATTAAGAGCAGAGTAATCTGATAGATTAGTTGTGTAATATATTGCAAGCTAGTTGCCCCTCCTGGATGTGCCGTGCAACAAACGGTGTCAGCTGAGATCTCAGTAGTGAGCTCTTCGTTTGGTTTTAGCCAGCAAGTACTGTTCGTCTGAGCTTAGAACTACAACTGGGTGCTGCCACCACCTCCTCCAGCAGCAGCTTTGCTGGTCCTGGGCTTGATGTGAACCTTGGAAGTGCTACTGAAGGATGGGAGCAAGATGATCCTTCAGCCAACAGTTGAGGGAGGAGGTAAGTACTGCGGGGCAGCTCCTAGCCACAGCCCCAGAGAGAGAGGGGGCATCGGAGAGGGGCAGTCTGGGGGCAGGGGAAATGCAGGTGGGTAACAGGGATTAGGGCAGATACTGCATCGAAGCTGTTCTATGTTTATTATCAGATAGGTGAGGACTTGAAGTAAAGCCAAAAGCCCAGGGCTCAGGGGAAGTGTTCCACACCTGAGATAACAGACGCATGGAGCGGGTATGATGGGGTGTTTAACTTACTTCAAAATCCATATTAAGTATAATTTCTATTTCAATATTGTACAGGTCACACTTTATGTTAAGGTTCCATTTATAAATAGTTTATAAAGATTAATGGATGTTTTAATCAATAGCTAATCAGTAGTTTAGTGACAGGAAAGCCCAGCACAGGGAATTGCCCCAAGCACTGCAGACATTTTGCTCTGGTTTGGTGACGTTTGACCCTTGTTCTGGACTGGGACCAAGGACTGCTGCTGTCAATAGCGGGATGCAGCACCTCTCTCATCACTGGAGGTAGGTACCCTGTTGTCATGGAAGCTCTGGGTTGGGCTCTGAGTAACTGACATTGATACCAGGGGGCTCACAGGGGAAGATACCCCCACTTCCTTCCCCCTAAACTCCAGAGAAGGAGGCAGCTGATGAAGGCTTGTCTGTGGTACAGGATCCAACAACGCTGTGGGGCCAAGTGGTCCTTTCTGAGCATCCCATCACCCTCTGGAATTAGTGGGAGGAGTCTGTAGTCTGTGTATGTGGGGAATACGTTTCACTGAAGCCTAGTTAGACTTCTTAAGACTCTTCTGAGAAATAATTCAGTATTTTTTAATACATCTTTTTATCATACACTTTAAAGACTCTGGCCCACATGGGCACCAGAAGGAAAAACTAATTATATCTTAAAAGAATACAGTCAATTTAAAGGAAGACAAATATTAATGTTCCATAAATTGATTGGTCAGAGGTTTCCACAGCAGAGAGGTACGTGCCCATTCCCTCTGAATTTCGGGAGGATTCGGGTGTCTAATTCCCTTGAGTCAAACTCCTGTAAAAAGCTTCCAGAACAGACTCTGTAATTGAATATTAAGTGACTTTCTCATGAGTTCTTCTTTACATACCATGATCCCAGTAACACAACTGGTAATGACAAATGACAAAACAAGCTGCTTGACCACCCTGGGAATCCAAGTGAAGCCATTAGCAGAGCCCAGAACCAGCATCTTTGCCTCCAAAACCTTCTCTGCATGCAAGTCTTTGAAGAACTTTTCAATTTTTAATGGCCAGAAATATCTGCCTGCTAAACTTTAACTACAACTGTACCCAAAGCCCGTCTGTCTAGCAGCAGGTGGGCTAGTGAGAGTCACAGTCCTGCTGGGATACAGCCAGCTGTTCCCAGGAATGAATCTCAAGTAAATTAACAAACACCACACAAACCTGTCAATTGAATCATTCTTGATTACTGTAAGTGCTGGGCTACCCATTAGGGAGCTTCTCCCTCCGTGCAGAGGGAGTTTCTTTATGTACTGTCTGTGTAACTGGGGCAGTGACACCCCACCCTCTGGAGGGAGGGTCCCTTGGTACTCATGAGGGTGGCCAACCCAGAACATTGAGTTTGAAGTGGTGGAGAGGTCCAAAGTGGTTTCCTCACACCTCTGAATGTTCTATGGGCTTTCAAAGGGCTCCTGAGCTACCTGGGGGTAAGTCAGAGCATCCATCATCCTGTACCAGGCACATCAGACTCTTTTTCCTTTTGGAGGCTTCTCTTTGGCACCAACACAGCCAGGGAGTGAATCAAAATCTCATAGACTCCCAGGACAATTTTGCGTGCACTAGCCATTTTCCGACTTGCCAAGAGGGCATTGCGGGGAGAACATCATCGCCTTGGAGATGAGAGAGCTGGAAACATGTTGAAGGCAGGAGAGCTTCTGATACCAGATACCAGCAGTTTACAGAGGCTTGTAGACGTCATATAATAATCAGGGTGCTGGGTGAGAAGCAGAAGGTCTTGGCTCAACATCTGTCCATCCAGTGTTTGATTTTGTGCTTGAGCTTTGATGGCGTGTCCAAGCCTACCGTGCTAAATTATGGACCTCCTCTCGCAGGTGGAACAGCTGCCAAATCCCTGACTGCTGGCAAATCCATGGCAAAATTCAGCTGGGGCTGTGTCCTGCACTGCCTGTGGGTGGTGGCAGCCCCAGAGTGAGGATGTAGAAGAGCTGGAGAGCAGCTCGCTCATTTCTCTCTGAGCAGCAAAGAAATGGGGGTTTAAAGGCCAATTGAATGAGAGTGAGTGGTGGGGAAACAGGGAGAGGAGAGGAGAGACACGAGAAGGCTGGAGGCTGCTGACTGCTGTCAATAACAATGACCTGGATACAACAGAAGGGAAGGCAAAAACACATTAAAGGAGTGAGAAAATGGACTGTCAAGATATAACAGAGTGAGCAAAGTGAGGATGTGGTCTGGGAAAAGCTCGAGGGGACACGGTAGAGAGGGAAAGAATGGCTGCGAGATGCTCAAGGTAGAGGATGAAGGGGACAACAAAGAGACTGTTCTGGCCTCAGAGGAAGAGCTTGCTGTCACCTTCCCCTAGTTGAACAGTGGTCTGGCCAGCAGCCAATGTTCTCTCCTTGTGTTGTATGAAACTTGGACCATCAGCTTCAGCTGGGGACAGCAGCTTGGATCTGTATGGAGGAGTATTGCCTTGCTGTGTAAGATACCACTTACATCTTCAGAAGGATGTGGCTGTTGGCAGTCTTCACATTCGAAACTGCCAACTTCCTTCTTTGAGAGTGTTTGCTCAACGTCCCTGTTAGACCTTGTAGTCAGTGGTGGAAACGAGCAAGGAGTAGTGCAGCGTTGCCTTGATCCCATGCAGCAGATCTCACTGGGACAAACCAAGGACCTTCTCATGAAGGAGGGACCATGGCAGATGCCTGGGCAGAGTTTGGACCACCCCTTGCCTCCCCTCTGCAGGACCAGTTTTGCAGCAGGGTGGTTGCATTGTGCATTGTAGTGAGGGGACTGGTGGCTGAAGGGATCAGTGGGACATGCCTGTGACATGCAAAGAACTTGTTGCCTCTCCCCAGGTGGTATCCAGTCTGCATCCATTGCCGGGTCTCTGTAGGGAGTTTTGGTGTTGCTGCTGGTTCATTCAGCTTTGGGAATATGAATTCACTGGTAAGTGAATTCAATTTAATCCCATGCAAGTTCCCGCTTGTGTGAGGCCACAGTCCAAACTGCACCAATGTTAAGGACCTGCAACTGGAGCAGCCCCAGTTGACTTCAGGGAGAGCAGGAGTGGTCTCAGGATGGAGGATTTTGCTGGGGAGGGTGTGTGGGAGAGGCAGTGTGACCATACTGTTGTCAGAGGGACATCTCTGTCTGTGTGGATATCACAGTGTGTTTCCCCAGCTGCGTCAGTGTTTGTGTTTGTGTACACAGACCCAGCCGACGGCGCTTTGTGAGCAGATGAGGGTTGGTGCCAGACTCACTGTGATTCTGTGAAAGGCGTGTGAGCGTGTTTGGATAGATTCAGCCACAGCGTGTGTGTGTGTGTGCGTGTTTGACTTAGACAGGCTTGTGGGAAAGGCTCGGCACGTGGGATGGCATCGGGATGGCCTGGCAGGGGAGGGGTTCTGGAGGCTTTCAGCTTGGTCTGCCTTTTGTTTATGTGGCAATTGGGTCTGCTTGTGCCCATGTGTGGGGCATTCCTGACCCCTTGCCCCAGCCTTCTTGTGTGGCCAGTGATGCTCCTACACATGAGGGGAGAAAATTTATGTGTGTGTGTGTGTGTGTGTTTTTGGCACTGGGTGAGACGCAAGTGTTTGTGCCGTTTAATTTCAGTGAATGCCTTGGGAAGATGTATTTGCAGAATTTCCAATGGGCAGATGTAGAAGGGTTTTGCTTATGGACCCAGAACAGCACTCCTTTGCATCCTCCATACTCTTGCACAGTGAGGATGATGTGGACACATGCACAGATCATAGAAACATAAAATCATTAGAGATTGGAAGGGACCTCGAAAGATCATCTAGTGCAATCCCCCTGCCACAGCAGGATCACCTAGACCAAGTAGCACAGGAACATGTCCAGGTGGGTTTTAAATGTCTCCAGAGAAGGAGACTCCACAACCCCCCTTGGGCAGCCCCTTCCAGTGCTCTGTCACCTTCACAGGGAAGAAGTTCCTTCTCATAGTAATGTGGAACCTCCTATGTTCCAGCTCACACCCATTGCCCCTTGTCCTATCATTAGATGCCACTGAGCAGGGCCTAGCTCCATCCTCCTGACACCCATCCTTCCCATGTTTATAAACATTAATGAGGTCACCCCTCAGTGAAGCACCATGTCTGCACATTTCTTAAGTACTTCCAGGGATGGTGACTCAACCCCCTCCCTGGGAAGGCTGTTCCAGTGCCTCACCACTCTTTCTATAAAGAATTTCTTCCTGATATCCAATGCAAACCTCCCCTGCCTCAGCTTCAGACCATTTACCCTGCTTTTGTCATTAGTTACTAAGGAGAAGAACCCAACACCCACCTCTCTACAACCTCCTTTCGGGTAGTTGCAGAAGGCAACTCCATACGTACTGAACATACATACATTGAAGAGTGAGGGAGAGGAGCCAAGTGAAGCTGCTGATGTCTCAGCCCATTTGGCCTGAGCTGGTACCCCTCAGCAAAAATGAAATGCAGGATCAACCCCTCCTTATCAAGGGACCAGGTCCCACAAAAAGATGTTGTGGTCCTGCGCTGCTCCTCATGCCTACCTCACGCAGATGTGTGCCCGGCGCTGGGGAGAAGGTCTTCATGCCCTTGCTCTATCACAGCCCCATGAACATGTGGAGGAGACTTTTAAGGATGAATTACCAGTAAATGTTGATTGGGGTGTGTCTGTCACATCCCTTTTTTATACCAGTTGCTGATTTACAGAAGAGTAAGGGCTGGATGGGAAGAGAATAGTTAGATGGGGAGAAACCTCCAAATCCCAGGAGAAAATTATACATGGAAGGGTAGAGCACAGGATTCTCACTTGTTTTACTTAGTGCCTGCAAGCTCCTGAAAAGTCTTTACTCATAGTTTGTTTGTGATCAGACCTTGGCATAACAGACTAACTGCCCTGCTCCCATGAGGACTCAGGGCCCATGGGCTGAAGATTCTGTTCCCTTCTCATCTCCCTCTAGAGAACAACTAACTCTCCTGGCACACAGCCCTGCCGTTGTGTTGGAGACTCTCTCTGGCTGGATCCCACATCCCCATCTCCCATGATGAAGTCTCCTGCCGTAGCTCAGCCTCCTGCACTGCTGGCAATAGCTTCCCATCAGGCACAAGGGGTCCCAGCCTCATCCTCCCAGACTGCGACAGTCCCTATTTTATATCACTCCAAAGCTTTCAAGCGGCTGTTTCAGATCCCCTTCAGTCTAAGGCTCCATGTTCAGCCACGCTGGATGCTTCATGTGTTTCTGAGGTACTCTACCATCTCTGTCACACATAGAATCGTAGAATCATTCAAGCTGGAAAAGACCCTTGGGATCATTGAGTCCAACCACCTACCCTACTCTACAACTTCACCGCTAAACCAGATCTTCCAACACTACATCTAAGTGTCTTTTAAACTCATCTAGGGACCTCAACCCTAGGGGCTGGGGACTCAACCGCCACCCTGGGCAGCCCATTCCACATAAAGGGATGGGTTCTATCACCATAATTTCTTCTAAAGTTGCTGTTGCTTTGTGAGCTCCTGGGCACGCTCGGGCACTGCTGACTAGCACCAAGTCCCCAGCTGCTTTCACCACCCCATCACCCGCTGTTGACATACACTGCTCATGTGCCGCATCAGTGGGACAGCTTCTCTGCAGCTCAAGCATCTCCCTGGCACCGGCCGGGCTGATGATGGCAGATTTATAGGCAGATATCACCTTACAGACATCTCATCTGTGAGGCTACACTTCTTTCCTGCTGTGGCAGGGGGATTGGACTAGATGATCTTTCGAGGTCCCTTCCAATCCCTAATGATTCTATGATTCCCTTCACCCCCTCAAGTGCTACAGGCTGTGTGCTAGGGTTAAAAAAAGGATAAAAGTCATAAAGGCTGCAAAGAGGCAGCAGGCAGACATCAGAGGACTCTCAGGACCCACACAGACAGGAATCTTTTTGGGTAAGGAGGCAGAGATTATTGCAGGAAGTCTGAGAACAATGCCTGACTATTTAAGGACAACAGCGTTTCCTTTCTGAACATCAGCATCATTCATTTGTTTTGGAGTCCGGCCAGATTCCATCTGATGTCTGCTCTCCTGTTAAGGTGGAAAAGTGTTCGAAAGAACTTGCTCAGTATTACCAGAACGTAACTGCCCTACATCTCTGGTCTCGTGCATTAATGCCCCGTAAGCCAGCTATGATCGCTGCGAGATGTGGTGGGTACCAGAAATAGAAACGAATTCAGAAAAGCTGTAGAGCTCTTGAAAAGAGGTCCACTGAGGACAGTTAAAATCAAACACCACAGATTACTGTCAGCTGGAAAGGTATTGTCTGACCGCTTTTGCCGTGTTCTAATGCTCTTCCCAAGCCACCCAGCGCTGACAGACTGGGTGTGAGCTGGAGCACAGGAGGTTCCATATAAATATCAGAAGGGACTTCTTCACACTGAGGGTGACAGAGCACTGGAAGGGGCATACAATGGGGCTTTTGCAACGATCCAGTGTGATCACACCAGCACTGCCACTAATTTATAAAATCATAGAATCATCACAGAATCATTAGGGATTGGAAGGGACCAGAAAGATCATCCAGTCATATCCCCCTACTAGGGCAGGATCACCTAGACTGAGTATGATTTTCTCTGCCACACCATCAGATTTCAAAGCACCATCCAGAGGTAAGCGCATACTGACGGGCTTTGCTATCACCATATTCTACAATAAATAATTAGAATCGCAGAATAATTTAGGCTGGAAAAGATCTTTAATATCGAGTCCAACCATTAACCCGGCTGTACCGAGCCCACTGCTAAACCACATCCTTGAGCTCCATCAGGCTACTTGAGGCTACTGACAACTTGAGGAAGAGATGGGGAACGTGGTGGTCCTGCTCTTCTTTTGAAAGAATCACAGAACATTAGGGATTGGAAGGGACCTCGGAAGACTATCCAGTCCAATGCCCCCACCACAGCAGGATCCCCTAGATCAAGTTGCATAGGAACATGTCTAGGCGGGTTTTAAACGTCTCCAGAGAAAGAGACTACACAACCCACCGTGGGCAGCCCATTCCAGTGCTCTGTCACCCTCACTGGGAAGGAGTTCCTTCTGATATTTATATGGAACCTCCCATGCTCCAGCTCACACCCAGTCTGTCAGTGCTACAGTAAGTTTTCACAGAATCAGGGAACACTAGGCATTGGAAGAGACCTCGAAAGATCATCTCGTCCAATCCCCCTCTGACTCTTCCTTTCCATCTTGCGGCTTTCTGAGGCTTCCAAGCCTGAAGCAGCTTTCAGGAGCCTGTTTTTGAGGATGGCAGCCTTTCAGCTGGAAGGTGTGGTGCAGGATGACATGGAATGGGAAGGTTACCTCTCAAAGCACACTGAAAGCAACAGTTGTTTTTCCAAGTCTTTAGCTGAGTGCGTAGGAATTTTTCATCTAGTCTTCATATCCTGCCAAGCAGAAAGGGCTCTGTGCTGCAGCTCAGTGAGGCAATGCCCTGCTGTGCCGTGCCAGAGGGTTCTGCGGTGCCTAAACCAAGACGAGACCCCCGGTCTCTGTGCAGAGCACTGGCACACCTCGAAGGAAAACGGCAAGGGACGCACAGAAGAAAGTGAGATCAGCCAGTACAGTTTGCTCAGAGGTTGGCATCACCACCTCCAGTGGGGGAAAAGGAGCCCAGCCAGCAGAGCGCTTGTGCTTCCTCACTTTGATGTGGTCAGGGCTCTTTTCTCCTCGATGAGAACAGAAATCTCGTTGCTGTGTTTGTGAGTTAAGGCTGCTCCTCCCTGATTTTTGAAAAGGTCCGCGAGTCCCCGCAGACAGAGGAATGAGAAGTGATTCCACCCCAGCAGAGCAGCATTTCTTATGTTTTCTCTCCGGCCTCACCTGGCACTGAAGAGCTTTGCAGCACCCCACCATGAAAGCAGAGCAAGGAGCCTGAGCTGCAGGTGGCCAGTGGTGGGCTGGTGGCTGGGGTTCAGTCCCACACACAGCAGTAATTCAGGAGGAAGGACAGGGCAAGCTCTGTTTGCATAAACAGTTAAAGGCTGTTTCCAAATATGAACTGCGGCAGCAGCCATCCGGGCTGCTTGGCCAGTCTCACACAGCACAAAGGACTCTAAGTTTGTTCTGCAAATCAGGCTCCAGCGCAATAAACAGTTTAACCCTTTCCATGGACCAGCGGACAAGGAGCCACAGCAGTAGGGCTAGAAGAGGGGAGCAACGGGCGAAGCCGGAATAGCAACAGCACTGCAGAAAGGACTCACAACGGCTGGACTGCAGTGCCGGGCTGCTCTGCAGCTCTGGGGCAGACCCATCCATACAATCCTGCCATAGGAACCGTATTTCACTCACTCATGCCTTCTACTTTTTCAGAGCAGATGCTGGTAGAGGAGGAGTCTATGGGCCAGATGAAGTTGCCTTGGTGTTGATTCCATTAGGGGCAAGGTGATTGTCTCATTTCTTAAAATTAAAAGCAAAATATCCCTGCCTCATCCCAAACACACCTCTTGCCTGGGTTCCTGTGCGACTTGGTCTAGGTGATCCTGATCTGGCAGAGGGATTGGATAAGATGATCTTTCAAGGTCCCTTCCAATCCCTAATGATTCTATGATTCTATTAGATGGCTCAATTTCCCCTTCTCTTCTTGCTATAGAGAGTCCAGCGCAGAGCCACAAAGATGATGAAGAGAATGGAGCATCTCCCTGATGAGGAAAGGCTGAGGGAGCTGGGTCTCTTCAGCTTGGAAAAAAGGAGACTGAGGGGCGACCTCTTTAATGTTTATAAATATGTGAAGGGTGGGTGTCAGGAGGATGGAGCCAGGCTCTGCTCAGTGGCATTTAATGATAAGACAAGGGGCAATGGGTGTTAGCTGGAACAGAGGAGATTCCACATCAATCTGAGAAGGAACTTCTTCATGGTGAGGGTGACAGAGCACTGGAAGGGGCTGCCCAGGGAGGTTATGGAGTCTCCTTCTCTGGAGACTTTTAAAACTCACCTGGACACATTCATGTGCTGGGAGCTGAGAGCCAAGGTCTGTGTTGGACTCACCCAACAAGCCAACAAAACCCACCCAGCCCCTGTGCTCCCTCATCTTGCTGCAAGCAGGCACAGAGTGCCTTAACTCCCCTGAAAGCAAAGGCTAGCAGTGCTCCACGGAGGAAAGCCAGGGTGGCCCTAATTCTGCAGGAAGACTAGAAGATGAGATAGGAAAAGTGGAAAAGCCCTCTGCTAGGGACCCTCAGTCTCTTCGTAGGAGAAGTCGGAGCTGCTCTAATTCTCTCCAGCTGAACTGGAGGCTGCAACCTGTCTGTGCTTGGAAAGCAGAGCCCTCCGCTCAGAAGCAGATCGTGGGCTTACGGTGATGGTGGGGGGCCTGGGGGGAGTTCCTATGCATCTGATGCCTCTGTAGCTCTGCTGAATTACAAAGTAGAAGGTGGGATTGTGTTTTTTCCCTCTATCCCATTGTTTTAGAGAGCTGTGGCTGCATTCCTGGGGCAGAGGCTGCTTTTCAGCCTTGCAAACTGCACGTTAGGCTGCCAGTTGATTTATAGCTTGTTTTCCTAGGGTGCTTAGCTAGCTAACACTGGAAACAGAAGGGGCTAGACAATATATATTACCTTACTGCCAGACCTTTCCAAGAATTTTAGCTCAGGGGCTAAGGGAAGGCTTTTCTTCCACATAGTTAAAACAAAGCAGTAAGAGAAGTGCAGTTGTGCTGCTTGAGGGCGGATGGAGTTTGGGAGGTGTTTGAAATTATTTTGTGGGAGCGTTAGGTGTTGTCATGCTTTGAATAGCTCACAGGCTCGTGTGCATCCTCATAACAGCCTTAAGGAATAAGGAAACACTGATTCCACCTTACACCCAGAGAACTGAGATGTGTGAGGGCTTGCTGGTGGGAAATGGAGCACAGACCTGCCCAAGGTGGAGCAAGCAGTCAGTGGCTGTGGTCCTCCAGGTGCCACTGCAGCACCCTGCCTGATGTTTGTCTCAAATGCATCTTTCCCCCCAGTACTGGGTGTTCCTTACCACTGACCTAAACAACAGCTTTAAACCAGATCTTCGGACCCTGGAAGGGTCGAGCCTCCCTGACAAGGTGCACCAACCCCTCCTTTTCCCTCTCACATGCAATGGGCCCCCCTGACTATAGAAAAGCTATTTTTGCAGATGGCTTTTGGATAGATCCTGAGCAGCTTTGAGGTGACCTAACTCCTTGGGTTGTTGTCCTCTGCTCAGAGAAGGTGCTCAGGCTGCGTTCAGGGACATTAAAACAAAACCAGAGCTAAACACAGTAGATATCTCCTGAGAACAACTGTGACGCACGTTGTAATCATCCAGCCTCTGCTATCAGACATGAGGATAAACAGCAGCGCAGGAGCACTCCTGTGGCACAGCAGAAGCTGTCGGGAACAGGCTGCCCAGGGGGGTTGTGGAGTCTCCTTCTCTGGAGACGTTTAAAACCTGCCTGGATGTGTTCCTGTGTGACTTGGTCTAGGTGATCCTGCTGTGGCAGGGGGATTGGACTAGATGGTGTTTCAAGGTCCCTAATGTTCTGTGATTCTGTGATACAAAGCCTGATGGCAGCCCAGCCATCCCGATCCATCAAGGCTGCCCTAAGATGCTGGAAGGGCTCAGGGATGTTACCACTGCAGCCAGCTCTACACTGGAGCTGAGACCTCCATGAGCAAACACATTGCTTGTGTCAAGTCACTACAGACAGATGCTGAGATGCATCACCCTTACCTGGCGGTGATGTAAAGTGTGCAAAGCCTGTATGATACCAGAAGCAAACCCCCTGCTCTCACCAAACCTCAATTTTCCTTGAATAACTGGGGCAATCACGACTGTGCGTTGTGCAAAACCTGCCTGGGTGTGTTCCTGTGTGACTTGGTCTATGTGGTCCTGCTCTGGCAGGGCGATTGGACTAGTTGATCTTTCGAGGTCCCTTCCAATCTGTGATGATTCTATGATTCCCTATGCGATATAATTACCACTGACAAGGATCCTGCTTGCTCTATGTCTCAGTGGTAGATGAGGTCCAACAGATGAATGTGTTTAATGGGGAAGTTAGAAAATGGAAGGAAGGATTAAAAAATATGAACTAGGATCCTCTCACAGGGCTCCTGTCAGCTTTTGCCTTGCCCCCACAAATACTTCCCAAACAGCGGGAGTACGACTGGGCTGAGTCTGCATTATGTAAGAGCCAGTTCTTTGTTTCCTCTCACTTTAAGGTTTAGTGACAGGGAAGAAAAAAAACCCCCTTCCCGTATAGGAGCGGCGGGGGGATGGGATGTTAAGACGGTGCTGAATCCCTTTGAGCTGTTAATGGAGAATTGCATAACCGCGGCCGCCGGGGTTGCTAGGTTTTACCACGTCCCTGCGCCGTGTTAAATATTAACAGCACTTGTACTTTCAGTGCTGCGGCTGCTGCTGAGCCTGGATACGGCCCCGCCAATCCCCACCACTGGCCTGGGTTTCCATGGAGCCCCATTCACAATGAAGCCCTCCCAGCGAAATCCATCTCCGAAAACGAGGCGCGTACAAACGAAGCGGAACGGCTCCTCGGCGTTCGCGCCGTGACTCGTGGATGTGCGGGGGTGGGCTGGCTTCGCCTCCAAAACAGCAAGGTTTAGAAACGACAGCGATTTTGTCTTGCCTGGCAGATCTGCAGAGCCGCATGGTGCTTTTAACCCTCCTACCGCCTGCTCTGAAGTCGCTACCTGCATCCCTGCTGCGCTTAAAGGGCGAGAAGGATGGGGAAAGGATTTTCAGTGGGACAAGGGATGATGGTTTTACAATGAACACGGGTAGATTTAATCCAGAGATAAGGAAGACGTCTTTTCCAATGAGGGTGATGAAACACTGGCCCAGGTTGCCCAGAGAGGTGGTAGAAGCCCCATTCCTGGAAATGCTTCAGGACAGGCTGGGCTGGGCTCTGAGCAACACGCTCTAGTAGAAGACGCTCACAGCACTGGGTGGGGGTTGGATTAGACGACCTTTAAAGGTCCCTTCCAACCCAACCCTTTCTGTGATTCTCCCCCACATTCCTCCTCCTCATCTACCTCCCTTCTGCTTCCTGGCCTAAATTAGACTCTGAATCTTCTGGGTTAGATCTGCAGGAAATAAACGCACGTCTCTCCTAAATCGTGGGTTTGCCTTCTTTTCCCCCAGCAACACAACTCTCATCAAAACCTCTCAGATTTACATTTAAAGCACCTTAATGGAGTCAATGGTGCAGATTTTCAATGCATTGGCTTCATGGGACCAGTTTACATCCATACTGGGACCAGCTTACGTCCATACTGGGACCAGTTTTCATGTGCTGGATGCAGAGCGGCTTTCTTTGCTGTTGCTCTTTGGAGAAGGGCAATGCTAGGTGTTAGAGATCTGCATAGTCAATGTGCATGTGAGCCCAGGCAGCTTTCTATTGTGGCTCTAATTAGGCTAAGTAGGGTGTTGGATTCAAGTGCTAATTAGAAGTGACCACTCTAAAATACATCAGGATATTTAGGGCTGTGTGCTGTTTGCATATTCAGGCTCCAGCTCCTGCTGGCGGGTTTGTGTGAGTAATGAGATGACTCCATCGACCTAATCCCTTTTACCCTCCGAGTTATTTCTTTTACAGATACACCACTTCTAAGGAAAAAGGGTTTCTAGCAGCGGGAATAAGAACATAGGGTGTGGGGTTATCCCTGGCAGAAGGGGGAAGGGAGTGAGCGGTTGGCAGTGAGAGGCAGAGACTAGCAGTCAGGACAGGTCCAGCCGTCTCACATAATGATGTGATTATCCCTCATTTACCCAGCACTGAGGAGGAGGTCTCTGGAAGTGCCCTGGGGGGAATTTAGGCTGGTAGGGTCATAGGGTAATGTAGGTTGAAAGGGGCCTCAGCGGGTCTGTAGGCTCCCTCGGAGCAGGGTCAGTGAGGAGGGCAGAACAGGCTTTACCCAGCTGGGTCCTGCAGCCGTCGGTGGATGAGGACAGCCCCGTTTCTCTGGGTAACCATCACAATGCTCCTGACCAGCTGCCTCTCTGCCATCTAGGTGATGCTGCTGTGGCAGGGAGATTGGACTAGATGATCTTTCAAGGTCCCTTCCAACCCCTAATGTTCTGTGATTCAGAGAGGATGCAGCTGCTCTCAGCTATAGCAAAAGCCCCTGTGTCTGCTCCTCACTCCACCGTCAAAGCCAAACCAAGGTTCATTCTGCTGTCCCTGGGAGGAGACAGCTGGACTGGGAGTGCTGTGTGTCCCACCATGGGCAGCACAGGCTGGCAACCCAGGTACCCAGCCCAGCTGTGGGTCTGAGCCGAGGAGAACTGCTGTAAAAGCTCATTAATTACTATTACACTGAGCTCCCTGCTCTCCTTGTCATGGTCCAGGACTGCTGAGTTTCAAACTGTGTCAGCTATCACAGGAGCTACGTGCCTGGCTGGCCAGGGATTAACCGGAGCACTCGCAAGCGTGACTGTCCTTATGCATCGCAGAGACAAAGTCATCCTGACCACGTTTCAGCCCTGTTATGGCAAAGCACAGCTTTGGTATCTGAACTAGGTGGTGGAAGGTGAGGATGTTGTGGAGTCTCCTTCTCTGGAGATGTTTAATACCCACCTGGATATGTTCCTATGCAACTGGATCTAGGTGATGCTGCTGTGGCAGGGGGATTGGAATCGATAATCTTCTGAGGTCCCTTCCAGTCCTTAATATTCTGTGATGGAGAGGGATGGGGTGGAGTATGGGGCCCTCTGTGAGCTGCAGGGTGGGACATGGCTGGTGTCAGCACCTTGTGTGAGAGCTTGACCTGCTGAAGCCACAGGGCCATCCTCCACTGTACAGGAGCTTTTCCATGGAGACCTGTGTGTGCAAACAAGCACATGCCAGCTCAGCGCTTTTGGAAGCTGTTGAGAGGCTCTTTTCAAGCACAGGGCTCAGCACACACTGTCCTTTTCTTCCTTTTCTGTTTTTTATTCATTTATTTTTATTTTAGCAGGCCCATGGGCATAGTTAAACTTGCCAGCATGGTGTGAAGGGCCAAGCTGGCTGCCTGCCTGGCAGACAGTGGGGCTCTGAGCCTCAAAGACATGACCCTGCTGCAGCTGCTCTGCAGGGATTTGGCCATGTGGACAAATAGCCATGAAAAATACCAGCCCGCAGCTAAGAGAGGAGGGAGATCCAGGCAGCCCCAACCCTGCCAAGGCAGCAGCACAACCTGCCCTGTGCAATCCCACCTGCTTGGGGGTGCCCAGCTGGTGTTAGTCCCCACTGGTCACCCCTCTGCTGGGCAAGGGACCTTTCTGGGGTTTACCCTCCCTGCTCTTCACATCACTCTCATGGTGAGGATCAGGTCCCACTGCACTCACAAGCCCACCCTGCAGACAGCCTTCTGTTTGCTTGAGATCAGTGTTGAAAGCAACAACAACTCTCACGCCTGAGTCCTCCTCGCTGGTGCCGTGTTTGCCCAGTCAGCGACTGTCAGTGCGGCCACAGCCTGGGCTGCTGGTGGGTGTCACAGCTTTGAGACCTTCTTGAGTTGCAGCCTCTCCCTCTGGCTCCAACCTGACCAAGTGGTGGCTCTGATGGATGGCTATGACCCGCTCTCAAGATACAAACAATGTTGTTGAGGTATTTAACGATGCCTTAATAAACACCACAGCCAGAGCTACTCCCTCTCCCAACTGATTACTCTCAGCTTGGTCTAGTTACCGGGTTACGAGTGTTCACTAAAAATCCATAAGCGTTTGGGCAGCGGTGAAGCCCAGACTGAAACAAAACCAGGCTGGGTCTTTCCCAAAGCAAAGGGGCTGTTGTAAAGCTGGGATAAACCCGAGTTGGTCTGGGTCCAGTGTTTGCTTGGCCGCAATTCAGGTTCATTCCTGATGTCAAACTGATGAACTTCCAGCCATCAGGTACATTTACAGGGGATGAATGCAGACATCTCTATGGCTTAACGGAGCCATATTTTCCACCTGAATGCTTTATTATTTGAAAATCATAAATAAGGTGGAGTGAAAAGGACAAGCCCCTTTAATCTGTGAGTCGGGTGCTAAATGATGGCGGTAAATCTCTGCCGGCCCCATGGCAGGTATAGCTGGTTTGCACTACCAGGGTGGCAGTGGTTTTATCACAGAGCTGGCACTGGAGGTGTGGAGATCACCTTTTTTTTAATAAAAAACCCCCAAACACCAGAGTTTTTATTGATGAGGCTCAGCTGGGGATAGTCAGCCAGGCACTGCATAGACTGCATGTAGTTTGCCTTTCCAGTGAAGGAAATGCCCACCCTGTGCTGGCCATGGACTTTGGCAGCCCCCCTTCTTATCTCCTCCGCTGTATTTCTTATCACCCCAGTGTATTTATTGCTCTACTTTGCTTTTCTGGCCCAGTAGGCGAGGCCAACCCAAGGCCAATGTGTTTGGGTGTCCCTGAAAAAGCTCCCACCCCCATAAATGTGGAGCCTCCTGCGCCAACAGCCCCGCAGGCAGTCATGGAATCATAGAATCATTGGGGATTGGAAGGGATCTCAAAAGATCATCTAGTCCAATCCCCGTGCCATGGGCAGGGACCCACTCCCCCTCCGATGCAGAGGTGCTCCAAAGCTACTTTGATGAGCAATGTGCAGTGTTGAAAGAAGCGTGTCTATGCACGATGCTCCTGCTGGGGTGCAGCCCTTTCTTGAACCCATCCACGCTGTGTGTGTGTCTAGTGAAAGGGTGGTCTACAAGCACTGAGGGGACACCTTGCTGCTGGTGGGAATGTTCTTACAGTTCTGGATTTCACCCACAGTCAGAGCAGAATAGGAATAAGTCAATGCTTAGAGTTTCCAGCACAAAGGTCCTTTCTGATCCGGGTTTCATGCTTATCCCTGGGGGGAGGACAGAGCTTGCTCAGGGTGTTTTAGTGTTTCATTTCCCCTCACTTCAAGAAAGAGACTGAGGTGCTGGAGCAGGTCCAGAGAACAATGAGGCTGGGGAAGGGACTAGAGGGAATGTTGGACGAGGAGAGGCTGAGGGAGATGGGGGCATTTAGCCTGGAGAAAAGGAGACTCAGGGGGACCTTTTCCCTCTCTACAACTACCTAAAGGGAGGTTGTACTCAGGTGGGGGTCGGGCTCTTCTTTCAGGCAACTAGTAAAAGAACAAGAGGGCAGGACCTGAAGCTACCAGGGAAGGGTTAGACTGGATATTAGGAAGCCCTTCCTCACTGAAGGGGTGTAATGGGTTGAAACTAAGAAAACTGCTTTGCTCCCAGGTTTTAAGGGGAAAGGAAACCAAAGCAGTCAGGTCTCAGTGAGA